>PVIU01011024.1:0-66881 GCA_004026605.1 Ondatra zibethicus
AAAGAAACTAAAGCCTTCCTTGAATTCAACGAATATGAAGGTACAACATGCCCAAACCTATGAGACCTTATGAAAGCAGTGCTAAGAGGAAATTTCATAGCACTAAGTGCCCACATAAAGAAAACAGAGAAAGCTCACATTAGAGACTTAACAGCACACCTGAAAGCTCTAGAACAAAAAGAAGCAGACTCACCCAGGAGGAATAGAAGACTGGAAATAATCAAATTGAGGACTGAAATCAACAAAATAGAAACACAGAAAACAATCCAAAGAATCAATGAAACAATGAGCTGCTTCTTTGAGAAAATCAACAAGACTGACAAACCCCTGTCCAAACTAATCAAAAGGCAGAGAGAGAACATCCAAATTACTAAAATCAGAAATGAAAAGGGGGACATAACAACAGACACTGTGGAAATTCAGAGAATCATTAGGTCTTACTACAAAGACTCAACCAAGAAAGAGAATTCAGACCAATCTCACTCATGAACTTGAAGCAAAAGTTCTCCATAAAATACTGGCACATTGAATCCAAGAGCACATCAAAAAATTATCCAACATGATCAAGTAGGCTTCATCCCAGAGATGCACGGCTGGTTCAATATATGAAAATCTACCAGTGTAATTCATCATATAAATAAACTGAAAGAAAAAAATGTATAATCATTTCATTAGATGCTGAAAAAGCATCTAATCCAACACACCTTCATGATAAAGGTCTTGGAGAGATTAGGGAATAAAAGGATCATATCTAAATATAATAAAAGCAATATACAGCAAGCTGACAGCTAACATCAAATTAAAAGGAGAGATACTCAAAGCCATTCCACTAAAATCAGAAATAAGACAAGGCTGTCCACTCTCTCCATATCTCTTCAACATAGTGCTTGAAGTTTTAGCAATAGCAATAAGACAACAAAAGGAAATCAAGGGGATTCAAATTGGAAAGGAACAAGTCAAACTTTTGTTATTTGCAGAAAATATGATCGTGTACATAAGTGACCCCAAAAAATTCTACCAGAAAACTCCTACAGCTGATCAATACCATCAGTGATGTGGCAGGATACAAGATAAACTCAAAAAAAATCAGTAGCCCTCCTATACACAAATGATAAAGAACCTGAGAGGGAAATCAGAGAAGCATCACCTTTCACGATAGCCACAAATAGCATAAAGTATCTTGGGGTAACACTAACCAAGGAAGTGAAAGACCTATTTGACAAGAACTTTAAGGCTTTGAAGAAAGAAATTGAAGAAGATACCATATAGAATAAAAACCCAGGATAACCAAAACAATCCTGTACAATAAAGGAACTTCCAGAGGCATTACCATCCCTGATATCAAACTCTATTACAGAGCTACAGTAATGAAAGCAGCTTGGTATTAGCATAAAAACAGAGACATTGACCAATGAAATAGAATTGAAGACCCAGATATTAATCCACACACCTATGAACACCTGATTTTTGACAAAAAAGCTAAAATTATACAATGAAAAAAAGAAAGCATCTTCAACAAATGATGCTGGCCTAACTGGATGTCATCATGTAGAAAAATGAAAATAGATCCATATCTATCACCATGCACAAAACTCAAGTCCAAATGGATTAAAAACTCAATATAAATCCAACCACACTGAACCAGACAGAAGAGTAAGTGGGAAGTAGCCTTCAATGCATGGGCACAGCAGACCACTTCCTAAATATAACCCCAGTAGCACAGACACTGAGTAGCAATAAAGATATGGGACCTCTTGAAACTGAGAAGCTTCTGTAAAGCAAAGGACACAGTCAATAAGACAAAGAGGCAGCCTACTGAATGGGAAAAAATTTTCAACAACCCCACATCAAATATATATAATCTCCAAAATATATAAAAAAAAACTCAAGAAATTAGACATTAAAATTCTAAATAACCCAATTTTAAAAATGGGGTACTGAACTAAACAAAGAAGTATTAACAGAAGAATTTCAAATGGCCAAAAGATACTTAAGGAAATGGTCAACATCCTTAGCTATCAGGGAAAAGAAAATCAAAACAACTCTAAGATACCATCTTAAATCTGTCAGAATGGCTAAGATCAAAAACACTAATAATAGCTTATGCTGGAGAGGATGTGGAATAAGGAGAATATTCATCCATTGCTGGTGGGAATGCAAACTTGTGCAACCACTTTGGAAATCAGTGTGGCTGTTTCTGAGGAAATTCAGAGTCAACCTACCTCAAAATCCAGCAATACCACTCTTGGAAATATACCCAAAAGATGCTCAATCATACTACAAAAGCATTTGTTCAACTATGTTCATAGCAGCATAATTTGTAATAGCCAAAACCTGGAAACAACCTAGATGCCCATCAACTGAAGGATGGATAAAGAAAGTGTGGCACATCTACACATTAGAATACTACTCAGCGATAAAAAAAAAACAATGACATCTTGAAATTTGCATGCAAATGAATGGAATTAGAAAACACTATCCTGAGTATATTTTTGGGTAATCCAGACCCCAAAAATGAATATGGTATGTTCTCACTCATAAGTGGATACTAGCTATAAACATAGGACATTGAGCCTATAGTTCATGATCCTAGAGAAGTTAAGCAATAGGGTGAACCCAAAGAAAATCATATATAGATCCACCTGGAAATTGGAAACAGTCAAGATCGCCTGACAAAACTGGGAGCATGGGGGTAGGGGATAGAAGGATGGGTAGAAGGGGAAGAGGAGGGGAAAAGGTTAGGGTTGAGGAGATCTTGAATTAATGGGATAGTCGAGATGGAGGAAGGACAGAATCTGAGTCAAGGAAATAGATATCTTGATTGAGGGAGCCATTATGGGGTTAGCAAGAAACCTGGCTCTAGAAAAATTCCCAGGAATCCACAAGGATGACCCCAGCTAAGAAGCTGAGCAATAGAGGAGAGGGTGCCCAAACTGACCTTGCCCTGTAATCAGACTGATGTTTATCTTAAATATCACCATAGAACCTTCATTCAACAACAGATGGAAACAGAGCCAGAGACCTGCAGCTGAGCACTGGACTGAGCTCCCAAAGTCCAGTTGAAGAGTGGAAGAAATGAGAATATGAGCAAAGAGGTAAAGACTATGAAGGGTTCATCCACTGAAACAGTTTACCTGAGCTAATGGGAGCTCACCAACTCCAACTGGACTGGGAGGGAGCCAGCATAGGACCAAATTAGTCCCTCTGAATGTGGTTGACAGTTGTATGGTTGGGGCAGACTGTGGGGCCACTGGCAGTGGCACTGGCATTTATCTCTACTGCATGTACTGGGTTTTTGGATCCTATTCTTTTTGGATGGATACCTTGCTCAGCCTGGATGTAGTGGGGAGGTCCTTGGACCTTCCCCAAAGCAATGTGCTTTACCCTCTCTTAGGATTGGAGGGGGATCAGATGGGAGGGTGTGTGGAGGGAATGGAAGGAGGGGAGGGAGTGGGAATTTGGGTTGTTATTATTTAAAAATCTAATAAAAAATATTTCAAAATCATATTGAGGTTTCATTGATCCATTTGGAGACAATTTTCCCGCACAGTGATAAACGTGTGTCTAATTTCATCCTTCTACATGTAAACACCTAGTTTCCCCAGCACCATTTATTGAACATGCTGTCTTTTCTTCAGTATGTTTTGTTTGTTTCCTTGTCAAATATAAGATGGCTACAGTTATGTGTACTCATGTGTGGGTCTTCTATTTCGTTCCATTGGTCTACATGTCTCTTTTTGTGCCAGCCATTGACACAGTGTTTTCATTACTATAGCTCTGTAATTTATCTTAAAATCTGGAATGTTAATTCCCACAGATTTATTTTTTTCCTCTCAGGATATATTTGTCTATCTGGGATCTTGTATGGTCTCATATAAATTTTAGGATTTTTTTTCTATTTCTGTGAAAAATTATATGGGTATTTTGATTGGGATTTCATTGAATCTGTAAATAGCATTTGTTAGAATGATCATTTTCACAATATTAACTGTAACAATCCATTAAAATGGGAGATCTTCCCACTTTCTAATGTTTTTTTCATTCTCTTTCTTCAGACACTAAATGTTTGATTGTAGAGGTCTTTCACTTCCTTCATTAGATTTATTCCTAGGTATTTTGAGACTATTACGAATGAGAGTATATCCATTATTTCTTTCTCAGCATGTTTGTTGTTGGTGTATACTAAGGTTTGCTTTTTGTAACTTCACTTAATATCCACCCACATTGTTGAATTTGTTCATCATTTCTGGAATATTCCTCAAAGAATCTTTTCAGGATCTTTTATGTATAATTTCATCATCTGCATATAGGGATAGCCTGACTTCTTCCTTTCCTGTTTGTGTTCCAATTTCCTTCTCTTTCCTTACTGCCTTATTGCTCCAGCAAATGCTTTAAGTACTATACTGAAAAATAATGGGGGAAATAGTGAATAATCCTTGTGTTCTTCCTGATTCTAATGGGATTGCTTCTAGGTTTTCTCTATTTTGGATGTTGTTGATTGTATGTTTGTTGTATATAGTCTTATTGTGTTATGTTTCCTCCAATCTTACTCCTTCTAGAACTTTCATTTATTTATTTATTAAAAAAGAAAACAAAGTATCTTTCTCCATTATACTTACCAATCCAAGTTCCCACTCCCTCCTCTCCTCCCATTCCCTCCACATACCCACCCACCCCACCCCCATCCAATCCTCAGAGAGAGTAAGGCACATTACTTTGGGGAAGGTCCAAGGCCATCCCTACTATATCTAGTCTGAGCAAGGTATCCATCCAAAGAGAATAGGTTCCCAAAAAGCCAGTACATGAAGTAGGGATAAATCCTGGTGCCACTGCCAGTGGCCCCTCAGTCTTCCCCAGCCATGCAGCTGTCAACCACATTCAGAGGAAATAGTTTGGTCCTATGTTTGTTCCTTCCCAGTCTGGCTGGAGTTGGTGAGCTCCCATTAGCTCAGGAAAGCTGTTTCAGTGGGTGACCCATCATGGTCTTGACCTCTTTGCTCATATTCTGACTCCTCTCACTTTTCAACTGGACTTTGGGAGCTCAGCCCAGTACTCTGATGTGGGTCTCTGCCTTTGTTTCTATCAGGTGCTGGATGAAGGTTCTATGATGATATTTAAGATATTCATCAGTCTGATTACAGGGCAAGTCAAGATTGGGCCTCCTCATAATAACCTTATAACCTTATGAATGGTTGTAAGACATCATATGCTTGCTGGGATTTGAACTCTGAACCTCTGGTATAGCAGTGGGTTCTCTTAACCACTGAGCCATCTCTCTATTCCCCTCTAGAACTTTTTAATAATAAGGCATATTAGATTTTATTGAATGTCTTCTCCCTCTATTGAGATGATCATAAATTCTTTGTCTTTAGGTCCATTTACATGATTTGTTACATTCATTAACTTGTGTAAATTGAACCATTTCTGAATCTTGATCATTCCCCAACTTGATCATGGTGGATAATCTTTTGAGATATGCATACACTGACTTAGCAAATAGCTTTTGAAGATATTTGACTGCTCAGTTTGGATATTTACCCATAGTTTTATCTTCTTTTGTTGTCATTATCTGGTTTTGATATTAGAATGGTACTATCTTCACAGTGGGCATTTGAAAGTGTTTCTTGTGCTTGTATATAGTTTTATCTTTTTTAATCTTATTGATTTTTATTAAGCTCTACATTTTTCTTTGTTCCCCTCCCTGCCTCACCCCTCCTACTAAACCCTCTCCCAAGGTCCCCAGGCTCCCAATTTACTCAGGAGATCTTGTCTTTTTCTACTACCATGTAGATTAGATCCATGTATGTCTCTTTTAGGGTCCTCATTATTGTCTAGGTTCTCTGGGATTGTGATTTGTGTGTTGGCTTTCTTTGCTTTATATTTAAAACCCACTTATGAGTGTGTACATGTGATAATTATCTTTCTGGGTCTGGATTACCTCACTCAAAATGTTGTTTTCTAGCTCCATCCATTTGCCTGCAAATTGCAAGATGTCGTTATTTTTTTCTGCTGTGTAGTACTCCATATTTCCTTATCCATTCTTCAATTGAAGGGCATTAGGTTGTTTTCATGTTCTGACTATGACAAACAATGCTGCTATGAACATAGATGAGCACATGTCCTTGTGGCACAACTGATTAAATAACAATTAAAAATAATTAAGAAGTGTTGTTTGACGGCTCCAGAGAAGCCGTCAAGGAAGACCCTAAGACCCTAGGAGGGGCACAAGGATCACCCTTAGAAAGAGAAATGGATGAGATCTCCTGGGTAAACTGGGGGCAGGACAGTTAGAGGAGAGGGCGTGGGGGAAGGGAACCTGAGGGAATCGGAAGGTTGAGTTGGAGGAGGGATGTAGTAAGAGGGCAATGAAATATATCTTGATAGAGCGAGCCATTATGGGGTTAGGGAGAAATCTGTTGCTAGGGAAATTCCTAGGAATCCACAAGGATGACCCCAGCTAAGACTCCTAGCAATAATGGAGAGGGTGCCTGAACTGACTTTCCCCTGTATTCAGATTGGTAAATACCCTAACTGTCATCATAGAATCTTCATCCAGTAACTGATGGAAGCAGATGTCTTGAGATCCACAGTCAAGCACCTGGCCAAGCTCTGGGAGTCCATTTGAAGAGAGGAAAGAGGGATCATATGAGCAAGGAGGGTCACGATCATTACAGGGAAACCCACAGAGACAGTCAACCCAAGGTCGTGGGAACTCATGGACTCCAGACCATGCTGGGGAGACTGCATGAGACCTAATTAGGTCCTCTGCAAGTGAGAAACAGTTGTGTAGCTTTGTCTGTTTGAATGGCTCCTGGCAGTAGGACCAGGATCTATCTGGTACATAAACTGACATTTTGGAACCCATTTTCTGTGGTGGGATGTCTTACTCAGCCTTGATGCAGAGCGGAGGGGCTTGGTCCTGCTTCAACTTAATGTGCCAGGCTTTGTTGACTCCCCATGGGAGGCCTTACCCTTTCAGAGGAGTGGATGGGGGTGGGTTTAGGGGAAGGTAGGGGGCAGTGGGAGGAGGAGGGGAAGGGAAGGGGAACTGTGGTTGGCATGTAAAATGAATAAAAAATTAAAGTAAAAAAACAAGTATTGGTTGTATATCTTCTTTGAATGTGTGGTAAAAATTCTTCTGTGAATGTATCTGTACCTGTTTTTGTTTGCTTGCTTGATTGATTAATTGATTGAAAGACTGCTAAAGAAACAGCAACCAAATGACTCCTAATGACTTACTGCTATAGTGTGTGTCTTACTCTACCTACATCAGAGAATCCCCTTCTTCCAATAGATGAGAATTTACACAGAGACCCACAACTAGACAGTGTGCAGTGAGTTTGGAGAATTCAGTTCTAAGTGGGATGTTTTCATCAAACCTCTTCTCTCAAGGCCCAGGCATCTTTGCAGACCATGAGTCGGAAAGATTATAAGAGGCAAAGGATGATTCCAATGAAATAGTGATTTTTCAGACACAACAGGAATCATGCGTGTATAAACTCACAGAGACCATGGCAGCACATACAAGACATGCACAGGTTCATATCAGATGGGGACCCAGGACTGAGTGGGGGGATTAGACACAGGTTCCCAACCCTAACCAAGAATCTGTCTGCAATTGACATCCATCCCCAAAGGAGAAGTCAGTTTTTTCTGGAGTCTCACTGGGTACCTCAAGCAGAGGTCAGGGTAGGTCCCATGCCCAGGAGTAGATAGCAAACACAAAATGAACTCAGTGGAATTTTCATGTAATTTTGTTCCATTTTGCTTTATTGTGCATTTTTTATCTTATTGGTCTTTCTCTTGTTTCTTTCGATTTTCTTCTATTTTGCATGTATGGGGGTTGTTTTTTATTTTTGTTTCATTTTTTTTTGAAAGAGGGAACATAAAGTTGAGTTGGGGGAAGGTGAAGAGGATCAGAAGGAAATTGACGAGTGAGGAAAATGATAAAAGTTTATCATATGAAAAGTATATTTTCAAAATAAATAAGGAACACACAGAGAAAGAAAAAAAATCATTGTAATGAGAAATAATGCTAACCCCAGAACTTGCACTCTTTTGTAGATGTGGGAATTATGATGGTTGTATTCATGCACACAGAGGCAGCATGTGAAGAAAATCAATTAAAGAAAGACAATAAATTCTCTTAAAATGTTTATGTACTTGCTTTCATCTATGGAAAAGATTTAATCAAAAGCATGGTTGAAACTTTGCAACCTTGAGGTATGCATGCCTCTATATATTACATTCTTTATAAACTATGTATTTGGAAAATGTGTTCTATGCGAGAAGCATCTTAATATTTCATAGTATAACAAACTTTCCTGCCTTATACATTTATTTGCTTTCCTTTATGATTTTATAACATGCTACATCATTCTGACAGGTCACTATCCCCTTATATGTAGCAGGCGAGCCAGAGTAAAATCTGTAACTGTAAACATGTTCTTTTCAGTTCTAGTGTTACTACAGCACAAGCTAAACACGCACATGCCTGAGCTGGTATGACTAGAGCAGCAGAAGAGGAATTATAGAGAGCCTCATCTGTTGTGAAGTAAAGAAGTCTTCATCCAGCACCCAAGGTTCTTGAGTCTGTTAGGTCATGTAAGACAACTGTGAATCTTTCTTAGAGTGACAGATGATCTGTCTTAGTCGCTGTTCTATTGCTGTGAAGACACACCATGACCCTGAGAACTCTTACAAGAGAAAGCATTTAATTGGAGTTAGCTTACAGTTTCAGAGGTTTAGCACATTGCCATCATGGTGGGGAACATGGTGGCACACAGGCAGGCATGGTGCTGGTAAAGTAGCCGAGAGTTCTACATCTGGACCCATAAGCAGCAAGGAAAGCTAGACACTAAGTCTGGCTTGAGCTTTTGAGACCTCCAAGCCTATTCCCAGTGCCACACTTTCTCCAATAAAGCCACACCTATTCCGACAAGGCCATACCTCCTAATCTTCCCCAAATAGTGCCACTCCCCAA
Source organism: Ondatra zibethicus (assembly GCA_004026605.1). Classification (NCBI taxonomy): domain Eukaryota; kingdom Metazoa; phylum Chordata; class Mammalia; order Rodentia; family Cricetidae; genus Ondatra; species Ondatra zibethicus. The sequence goes on from PVIU01011024.1 coordinate 8,984, forward strand.
TGACTAAGAATTCAAATATATGAGGCCTTGCAGGCCATTCTTATTCAAACCGTCACAGCCTCCAAGGCAAATAGAGTTCCATATGAATAATTTCATCTAGTAGTCAACATCTGAGTTTCTCTGGCCATGTTTTCTATGCCCTTTTCAAACAAACTCTGTCAAGATGTCCACTAAATGGCTTTTCACATCTGAGCACTTTCTTCTCAAACTCTTCTTGACCTGTTAATTCAGTACCACACCAAAGTATTAGCAAAATCACAGTAATTCCACATCCAATGAATCCACCTCATTTCTGTATTTTCTTCAGCATTTTTTCCATTCACTGACCCAAGCCTAGATCTTGTTTATACATTATTTCTGCATGTTGTGTTCAGAATTGAATACAATCTATATTCCATTATACAACCTTATTACATGGATTCCCTATAGTTATGTGAATGTCTGCAAGGAATAAACATAATTAGTTTCCTTTAACTTGATCAAGGAAATTTAAGCAGATTATGTGATACTGTCTCTTAATCTTACAGATTTGAAAGTGACCAATAAACAACTTTCACCAGACACCATTGCAGCCAATACGTGTGTGCATGCCACAATAATTCAAGAGGAAACATGTTGGAAACATGAGGCAAACAGTTAAAAATGGTAAAAATTGTCTGAGAATCAAAACAGGAAGCAAACAAATATTTGTACGCAATTATCTGGAGAAAGTAAAGACTTTACAATAACAGAAGACATGTAAATTCTAATTCTGAAATGACAGGGACACATACTTGCCACTTTGGAATCTGATGAGGATTTCTGATATCACTGCTTTGAATGGCATCATGTCTTGTCACAGAAGCATAGGCTAGCATCAAGAATTCCCTGAAGTGTTTTGCCAACCTTGTATTATTTTAACTCTCTACTGTAGAGTTAACATGTGTATTCAAATGTTTAGGAATATTAGACATGACAGAGAAAGGTATATAAATGCAAATGTCAAATATGGAGACATTTCTCTTTCCATTTGAGAGAAGAAAAGCAGTCAGTCAGAGGATAAAATTAAAAAGAAATCTGGGAAGGGAGGAAAAGGAATTCCTAATACAAAACAAAGGGGCCAAATATGGTTGAATCCATGTTTTACCTAGGCTGTGTGGCTCCTGAATACTGAAAAGGAATAAATGGGAAAAGTCCCTTACTTGAGCTGAAGTTTTATATTAGAGAGAGGCATTCTCAAAATCCCACTGAGAACTCACTGGGGAGAAATCTAGTAATCATTACATTCTCATCACAGTGTGATGGTACTCTCTTCTAATTAAGCAGAAACAGTTTTCAGAGGTGAAGACAAGAGTTATAATTGGCAGAAATTTGGAGATAAAAATCCAAAAGAAGGAGTCAACAACCTCCTTGGAGCAGGCCCAAGCCAGAGATATCCACAGCAGCAGGCATGAGCCAAGGCCTGAGCCAGCGACCTCTGTGGAAGCAGGCCCAAGAAAGCAACCTCCATGGGAGCAGGCACAAATGACCTCTGGGATTGAAGAATGACCTGCAAGAGGGCTGAGTGACTTCTGGGAGCACCACGGGACCTCAGGGAATACCCAGTGACCTACCAGGTGACTGGAAAATGGCCCCTACTCCATCATAAGGAGCAACCAACTGAGAACTGGATACACTGGCACCTAGAAGAGTCATCACCAGAGACACAGCCCCAGCTACACCAATCAGAGGAAAAGATGGGTAGACAAGGTAAGAACACACTCAACACCACAAAGAGCAACAAAACACCAACAAAAACTAGTGGCTCTAAAACAGCAAGACTTGAACACACTAATACAGATGAAGCAGAAGAAAAATACCTAAAAAATAACTTCAGGAGAATATTTGAGGCCCTTAAAGAGGAAAGGAAAAATTCTCTCAAAGAAATGGAGGAAAAGACAAATAATTGGAAGAAATCAACAAATCCCTTAAAGAAAACCAAGAAAAAAGCAATCAAACAGGTGAAAGAAAAGATTCAAGACTTGAAAACTGAAATAGAGACAATAAAGAAAACACATGCCAAGGGAATATGGGCAATGACCAGGAACCACAAAGGCCAGCATAAACAGCAGAATACAAGAGATGGAAGGGAGAACCTCAAGTGTTGATAAAACAATAGAGGAAACAGAATCATCAGTCAAAGAAAACATTAAATCTAACAAATGCTTAACACAAAATATCTAGGAAATATGGAAAACCATGAAAAGACCAAACAAAAAAAAATAATAGGGATAGAAGGAGAAGTCCAACTCAAAAGAATAGAAAATATACTCAAACAAAATCATAGAAGAAAACTTTACAAGCCTAAAGAAAGATATGCATATGAAGATATAAGAAATTTACAGAACACCAAACCAACTGGATCCAAAAAAAAGTCCCCACACCACATAATAATCAAAACACTAAACATACAGAATAAAGAATATTAAGAGCTGCAAAGGAAAAAGGCCCAGTAACGTATAAAGGAAGACCTATCAGAATTACACCTGACTTCACAATGGAAACAATGAAAGCCTGAAGGTCCTGATCAAGCATTATGTAGACATTAAGAGACCATGGATGACAGCCCAGACTACTATATCCAGAAAAAATTTCAATCATTATAGATGAATAAAACAAGATATTCCATGTCAAAAACAGATTTAACCAATACCTAGCCATAAACCCAGCCTACACAAAGTACTAGAAGAAAAACTCCAATCCAAGGAAGTTAGTTACATCCACAAAAACACAGACAATAGATGATATCACAGCAGCAAATCCCAAAGAAGAGAAAAACACACAAAATAACATCAACAACAACAAAAACCAAAAGAAAAGGAACTAGCAATTCCTTTTCATTAATATCCCTTAAAATAAATGGACTCAGCTCCATAAAATGATACAAGCTAAGAGACTGGATATGAAAACAGAATCCATCCTTCTACTCAACCTCAAAGACAGACATCACTTCAGAGTAAAAGGTTGGGGAAAATTCCAATTAAATAAACCTAAGAAACAAGCTGGTATAGCTATCCTAATATCTAACAAAACGGACTTCAAACTAGATTCAATCAAAAGAGACAAAGAAGGACATTTCATATTTGTCACAGGAAAAATCCATCAAAAGAAAATCTCAATACTGAATGTCAGTGTCTCAAATATGAGGGCACCCTCATATGTAAAAGAAACACTACTAAAGCTTAAATCACACATTAAACTCTACACCCAAATTATGGGAGACTTCAACATCTCATTGTGACCTCTGCACAGGTCTGCCAGACAGAAACTTAACAGATAAATAAGGAAAATAACAGATGTTATGACTCAAATGGACTTAACAGACATATATAGAACATTCCATCCAAACATAAAAGAATATACTTTCCCAGCACCTCAAGGAAACTTCTCAAAAATTGACCACATACTAGGTAACAAGGCAAACTTCAACAGATTAAAAAAAATTACTCTTCAAATTTTTCCACACAATAGAAACAGAGGAAACATTGTCAAAATCTTTTAATGAGACTACAATTATCCTGATACCCAAACCACACAAATGCATTCCTAAGAAAGAAAATTACAGACCAATCTCACTTGTAAACATTGATATGAAAATACTCAATAAAATACTGGCAAATTGAATCCAAGAACACATCAGAAAAATCATCTACCATGACCAAGTAGGCTAGATCTCAGAGACATAGGGATGGTTCAACATAAAAAAATCTATCAATATAATCCACCATATAAACAAACTAAAAACAAAACACATGATCATCTCATTAGATGCTGAAAATTCTTCAACAAAATACAACATCCCTTCTTGATAAAGGTCTTGGTGAGAGCAGAGATACAAGGAACATACCTAAACAAAATAAAGGCAATATTCAGCAGGCCAACAGCCAACATCAAACTAAATGGAGAGAAACTCAAAGCGATCCCACTTGAAATCAGGAACAAGACAAGGTTGTCCACTCTCTCCATATCTAGTCAATATAGTTCTTGAGGTTCTAGCTAGAGCAATAAGACAACAAAAGGAGATCAAGGGGAAACAAATTGGAAAAAACGTCAAACTTTCACTGTTTGCTGATGATATGATAGTTTACATAAGTGACCCCAAAGCTTCTACCAAGGAACTTCAATGACTCACAAACATTTTCAGTAATGTAGTAGAATACAATATTAACTCAAAAAATCAGTAGCCCTCCTTTACACAGATGATAAATGGACTGAGAAAGAAATCAGAGAAATATCACCCTTCACAATAGCCACAAATAGCATAAAATATTGTGGAGTAACTCTAACCAAACAAGTGAAAGACCTGTATGACAAGAACTTTAAGTCTTTGAAGAAAGAAACTGAAGAAGACACCAGAAAATGGAAAAATCTTCCATGCTCTTGGGTAGGTATAATTAACATAGTAAAAATGGTAATCTTACCAAAAGCAATTTACAAATTCAATGCAATGCCCAGCAAAATTCTTCACAGACCTGGAAAGAATAATACTCAGCTTCATATGGAAAAGCAAAACACCCAAGATAGCAAAAATAATCCTGTACAATAAGGGAACTTCTGGAGGCATCACAATCCCTGACTTCAAACACTACTACAGAGCTACAGTACTGAAAACAGGCTGGTACTTCCATAAAAACAGACAGGAGGACCATTGAAACTGAATCAAAGACCCAGATATCAATCCACACACCTATGAAAACCTGATTTTTAACAAAGAAGCAAAAAGATATAAACAGGAAAAAAGAAAGCATATTCAACAAGTGATGCTGGCATGACTGGATATCAACATGTAGAAGAATGAAAATAGATACATATCTATTGCCATGCACAAAACTCAAGTCCAAATGGATCAAAGACCTCAACATAAAGCCAACCACACTGAACCTCATGAAAGAGAAAGTGGAAAGTATACTTGAATGCACTGGCACAGGAGACCACTTCTTAAATATAACCCCAGTAGCACAGACACTGAAAGAAACAATTAATAAATGGAACTTCCTGAAACTGAGAACTTCTGTAAAGCAAAGGACACAGTCAACAAGACAAATGGCAACCTACAGAATTGGAAAAGATCTTCAACAATCCCACATTGGACAGAGGGCTGATCTCCAAAATATACAAAGAACTCAGGAAATTGGTCCTCAAATAAATAATCCAATAAAAAATGGGGTACAGACCTAAACAGAGAATTCTCAATAGATGAATCTAAAATGGCTGAAAGACACTTAAGAATATGTTCAATATACTCTGCCATCAGAGAAATGCAAATCAAAACAACTCTGAGATTCCATCTTACACCTGTAAGAATGGCCAAGATCAAAAACACTAATGAAAACTTATGCTGGAAAGCATGTGAGGTAAAGGGAACACTCATGCATTGCTGGTGGGAGTGCAGACTGTTACAGCTGCTTTGGAAATAAGTATAGTGATTTCTCAGAAAATTAGGAAACAACCTACCTCAAGACCCAGCAATACCACTTTTGGGTATATACTCAAAGGATGCTCAATCATATCACAAGGACATGTGCTCAACTATGTTCATAGCAGCATTGTTTGTCATAGCCAGACCTGGAAACAACCTAAATGTCCCTCGACAAAAGAATGGACATAGAAGATGCAGTACAGATATACAATGGAAAAAATAATGACATGTTGAAATTAGCAGACAAATGAATGGATCTAGAAAAGAAGATATTTAATGAGATAACCCATACCCAGAAAGACAAATATCACATGTACTCAGTGATTAGTGGTTTTTAGATATAAAGCAAAGAAAAATCAGCCTACAATGACAATCCCAGAGAACCTAGACAACAAAGAGGACCCTAAGGGAGACATACATGGTTCTAATGTACAAGGGAAGCAGAAAAACACAAGAACTCCTGAATAAATTGGGAGTGTGAGGATCATGGTAGAGGGTAGGAGAGGAGAGGAGGGGAAGAAAGGGGAACAGAGAAATATATATAGCTCAATAAAAACAATTTTAAAAATCTAAGAGATTTTTTTTACCATTCTGAAAGTCTTAGGAAACCCACAGTGTTATATGGCTGCCTGTATATAAATAACTCCTGAGTCTGCGTGCATGTATGTTTATCATGTTAATGACCAAAGTGCTCATTCTAATCACCCTGAAAACTTTCTGATGAGTCTCACTGCAGGGAGCCATACGCTTGCATCCTCGCAGTTTGGAGGTAAACAAATTCCATATTTGGCAATGCTTCAGGACTGAGCGTCCAGGCGCTTCCCGCATGCGCAATAACCTAGGTGTCCCTAACCAATCCCGAGGACTCTGGCGCCAGCGGGATTTAGCAGCCAATCAAGGCATGAGTCGCGTCATATCTCCCTATATAAGCAGCCGCCATTTAGACCTCTCTCTCTCGCCTCCCATTCTCCCTTCAACCTAGAGGCTCTCTTGCCTCCCTTTTTTCCTCAACTGAGTGCTCTCCAATAAAGCGTGATCCAGAAAGAATCCTGAGTCTGGCTGTTCATTCTGCTGGTCGGGCGTCAGCCAGATCTCTCCTCTCCCCTGGAGAACTGTGGATCATTTTCTGTATTTAGGCTCCATAGGGTAAATAAATGGTATGAGCTCACCTACTCGTTTGAAAAATGAACAAAACCCCCAATTGTGGAATATTCCTTTACACTGTGTGAATATAGGTCACTGTGATTGGTTTAATAAATAAGATAACTGCTCAATAGCTGGATAGGTAGAGTTTAGGCGGGACTTGCAGACAAAAAGAGAACACAAAAAGGAAGAAGGGAGAAATCTCAGAGTTGTGAGGAGATGTGGAGAGAAGGAAGAAGAACTTGTCATGTTGAAAAATGTACCACCATGTGGTAGAGCTTAGATAAGAAATATGGGTTAAGACCCAGAAAGATGAACATGGTATGTACTCACTCATAAGTGGATACTAGCTGTAAAGCAAAGGATATTGAGCCTATAGTTCATGATCCTAGAGAAGCTAAGTAACAATGTGAACCCTAAGAAAAACATACATAAGTCCACCTGGAATGGGGAAATAACAAAATAACCTGACAAAATTGGGAGCATGGGGTGGGAGGAGAAGGGGAAAAGGAAGGTAGAAGGGGAGGGAGGAGAACTTGAGGGAACAGGGTAGTCAAGATGGAGGAAGGACAGATACAAGAGCAAGGAAAGAGATATTTTGATTGAGGGAGCCATTATGGAGCTAGCAAGAAACCTGGCTCTAGAGAAATTCCCAGGAATCCACAAAGATGACCCCAGCTAAGACCCTAAGCAATAGAGGAGAGGGTGCCTGAACTGGCCTTGCCCTACAATCAGACTGATAAATATCTTAATTATCACTACAGAACCTTCATTCAACAACCGATGGAAATAGAGGCAGAGACCTGCAGTGGAGCACTGGGTTGAGCTCCCAAAGTCCAGTTGAAGAGTGGGAGGAGTCAGAATATGAGCAAAAACATCAAGACCATGATGGGGATACCCACTGAAACAGTTTACCTGAGCTAATGGGAGCTCACAGACTCCAGCCAGATAGGGATGGAACCAGCATTGAACCCAACTAGACCCTCTGACTGTGGGTACCAGTTGTATGGCTGGGATAGACTGTGGGGCCACAGGCAGTGGTTCTAGGATTTATCCCTACTGCTTTTACTGGCTTTTGGGGAACCTATTCTCTTTGGATGGATGCCTTGCTCAACCTAGATATAGTAGGGATGTCCTTGGACCTTCCCCTAAGCAATGTGCCTTGCCCTCTCTGAGGAGTGGATGAGGGGGATGGAGGGTATGTGGAGGGAATGGGAGAAGGGGAGGGAGTGGGAATTGGGGTTGCTATGTATAATGAAAAAAGATACTTTTTTAAGAAAAGAAATAAAAAAAGAAATTTGGGTTAATTTATTTTAAATATAAGAGATAGTAACAAGCCTGAGCTACCCACCAAGCATTTATAATTAATATGTCTCTGCTTGGTTATTGGGAATGGGCTGGAGGGACAGAAAAGTCCACCTACAACCAATCTCTGAATTCCAAAATCCACCAATCTCTGATCTTGAAAATCTACTAATCCTTAAAGTCAAATCCCATTCATTGCTGGGCTTGTCCCAAGCTCAGGACTTGAAAGCTCATCAAAACACACCCTGGAAATCTCCACCCTGAAAAACTCCTCCTCTAAGAAATTCTACATAAGTCTGTCTCCTCTTCAATTACCTGCTTCTCCTTGCTGAAGCAGAGGTAACCACCCTCTCGTGCCTCTCCCAATAAATCTCTTGTGTGAAGTTTGTTGTGTGGTGTTACTTTGGGGTATTCCTTGGCTCCCAACTGCCAGGATACCTTTCCCTTCAAAGTTGCAACACTTCCACTGGGGAAACCTTTTCCCTCAGATCTATAACACTAAAAGACTCAACAAAATAAACTCTACAGAATATATTTGCTTATTTTCTTCATCCAAGAAAGTAAAATCCCATGGGTAGACTTCCCTTGGGTATATTTGGCCACAAGAAATTACCAAGAAACAGTTCATGTCAAAGTCACAAAGGCAAACATGTTTTATGAGAGGATGCATTACTAGGGACTATAAAAAAAGACAGAAAGATACAGAATGAATGAAAATGTTCCAACATATCTTACGTTTAAATCCTTCTCCACATCTTCTGACGCCCATTTGATTTCCCTTCTTGTTGACCTCTGAAGAAAATATCTGAGGGTGAATGTAGTATTAATAATAAAAACCCAGAGACAGATGTTGGGGCTCAAGCTGAAGATCAGAAAAGCAAAGCAGCCAACCACTGGAGAGCCCTTTTACCCCTACGAAATCTTCAGACCAAAGGAGCAAGATCCTATCTCTATGAATCCTCAGACTCCACACTCCACTGAGTTCCTCTCTCTTTCCCTTTAAATTCTTCTCTTTGCCCAATCATATTACTCCTGTCTCCACCTCCCTAGTGCTGGGATTAAAAGTGTGTGACTTAAAAACACTGGGATTAAAGATGGGAACCACCACCTCCTGGATCTGTTTCTGGATTGACCTAGTATAGCCCGGGTAGCCTTGAACTTATTTGAACTTACTCCATCTGTCTCTGTCTCCGGAGTCTTGGACTTAAACGTGTGTGCCACCACTCCCTGGTCTGTATGACTGATGACTCTGACTGCTTTGTTCTCTGATCTTTCAGCAAGCTGTATTTATTAAAACACATATAATATAAGTTAATTAAAACACTATAGGTGAATGGCCAATGATGTCTCTCTATATAAACTGTTTTCACACACAGCTACTGCAGGAGGAATGCCTGCACTAACAATGTGTTCGAGAATCTCTTGCTGGGCGTCTGCATACTGACTGCCATGTTCACATTAATAATCTCTCTTATTTGCCAAATTCTGCAAAAGAATTGAGAAGAGCATTACAGCACTTTGACGATTAGCCAAGAGAATTGTTGGAGGCCAGTGTAGTGACTCTTGAATGCTATTGTATTCCAGAGACAGTGCCAGGAGGCTGTCGTGTCTGAGGCCAACATGACTACATAGAAAGACATGAATCCAAGGAAAAATCAATTTGTGATCAGAAAAAGGATGATTATCATCAGGAGCTCTCAAGGACAACATTCAATCACATATGGTTCAGCAACATTGTTATTTTTAGGTTTTTGAAAAACATTGTCCATGCCACAGTGAATAAAATTGAATATCAGACAATGTAGAATTTAAAATAGTTGCATATCCTTAATGCAATTTATTGAAGATAGATCTCAACTTAAGTAGAAAAATAATATTTGCTTGAGATATACCTTATCTTAAAAGCCAAAAGATGAAGTTATAAAATGATCCAAATATATTGCAAGAAAATATTTTCAATAAAAATGTTTTAAACAATCTGGAACATAATGGAAAGTTTTTTGCAGAATGAATCACTGTGAATACTTTTACATAGCTAAATATTTCACCAATTTTAGCAATATTAGTGTATTACAGAGCTGAGGTCCTCCAATTTAGAATGCCCAAGCTACCCATCTTCCTTTCTCATCTCCTAAAGATTGTTATAATCATGCACAAGCATACCCAGTACTAATTATTCATTCTGATGGGATGTGTCAGCCAGGTTATTTTGAAATGTTAGTTGTCTTTTTCATTGTTGTGTACAAACCCTCCAGAACAATGCATTCCATTGAGTGGTTTTTATACATCATATTACAGACCTTGATACTCAAGATTTTTATTCCTTCTGTAAAGAGTATGTCAGTAACTACTTAGGTACCAAACACTTTTTAATGTTTGTTCCCTTAATCATGCACAAGAAGTCTTTAGCATTGTGATTATAATTTCTTCTTTTTGTTGATTTTCTGGAGTAATTCAGAAAACTTGCTTTCAGGATTTGATATTCTGTCTTTTCCTTGGTGTAGTCTGAATGGAACATTTTCAGATTACTGGTGTGTGTGTGTGTGTGTGTGTGTGTGTGTGTGTGTGTGTGTGTGTGTTTATGTGTCTGTCTATATGTGTGTGCACACTCACGCATACCACCTTGAGTGACTATTGGGAGAATTTGCAGAACACAGTTCTCTCCTTTGTTTCTGATGGATTGTGTACTCCAGGCTAAATAAGGGGCCACATACCTATAATCCAGTCCTTTATGATTTGAGACCACAGGGTTTCCACAAGTTTGAAGACAGTCTGGTCCACATACCAGGTTCCAGTCCGGGTATGGTGAACACACAGTAGGACCTTGTCTCACAGATAAAAAAAATTAAAAATCACTCAAAATCTAATTAACCAAATTATTAGCCCATTTTAAAAACATATTAATGGCTTTCCTTGTGACATATTGTGAATTGATCATATGTGACCTCTCAAGGACTGTTCTTCCCTCTCTCAGCCCAGCCTCCTACTCCTTGTGTCTTTCTCTAATAGCCCCTCTACTACTTCTGTTTTGACTTTTTTCTTCCCACATTGTGCTTTCCGCTTCTGAGTGAAAGTCTGTGGTAGCTTTTTTGGGTTTAAACATTAATATGAATGGGGATTACACTGTTCCTCTTATGAATACTAAGGTGTTGAGAGAAAGATTCCATAATGGAGGAAATGAGAGATGTCCTAGTAAGCTCCCAGCGTTAAACTGTGAGGACAATGTCTCTGACCCATCAATAGTGAATGTCCAGTCTGGTAATCTCTGTCAGCAGTCAATGTGATCCTGATGCTTGGGAATGCTTGTACTTGTGAATGTGGGCTTTGATTCAACTGTTTGGCACAAAAGCCTCTCATTTAAAAGAATTTTAAGGGTTCCCTTTCATTCCTCTTGAATCTTTTGCATGCTACTGCTGCAATTTAACCACATAGACACAGACTCACACACCTCACACCGAGTAATTGTATCCTTCTTGGTGTGTTTTAATTTTCTTGCCTGCAAATGGGTAGATTGAAGATAAGGTGTGAGAAAGCTTTGGGAGCCTGCCTGTCAACATAAAAGTAATATCCACTTCAAAGGGGATATGTTTACTCTGAGGCTAAATAAAAGTAACCATGGCCTAAAGACACATAATTTAGATTATCCCACTTTCTATGTTCCAACATGAATATGAAGTTTTATAGTAACAGAACAAAGAAATCATAAAATCAAGACACTTTTTTAAAATATATTTTTATGGTTTATTTAACTTTATTTTATGTGCATTGGTGTCAGATCCCCTGCAACTGGATCTTCAGACAGTTGTGAGCTGCCATGTGGGTGCTGGGAATTGAACCCAGGTCCTCTGGAAGAGCAGTCATGCTCTTAACCACTGAGCTATCTCTCCAGCCCCAATCAAGATACTTTTTAAAAAATCCATATTTGGAAACATTAGGTAGACAGGTTATAGAGCAAAGGGAAAACATTTGGTGTAGGCCTCAGATGCCATCTGACCATATTCTTGTCTTTTTGGTTAGAAAATTAGTGTTCTGTACATTCCAAAGGAAAGTGCTGTCCTATTGTCCATTCCAAATATTTTCCATACTACTCGTAAAGTTGTTTGGTCAGGTACAGAAGATGGCCACAGGTGGCTATTTGGAGGGCTGAGAAGGTCCCAAGGTAATTGACTTGTAACACTCCAAACTCTAATCAGTCTTTCAGAAGGCTCATCTTTAGTCCACATGGGTCATCCTTGAGCGTGCATGCCAGGGTGTTCTTCCTGAACCTGTGAACCTGTGTTCTTCCTGACCTAGGGACCTCTTTTACCCTGTCATCGTGCGTTTGGTTTCTAAGGTACTGAATCTGGTTGCTCCACCATCAAACTAGTGGCACTATTTGTAATTGGAAGCACCTATTGTGGCCCAATAAGTACACCAGGGAAATTGCTCTAAAACCCTTGAATACATGTTTCCTTAAAGGTTTATTCTAGGCGGGAAACCCAGGGTAGAAAGGTTACTGCTGAAACCTGTCCTTGTAGCTGTAACCCTGCAGGAAAGGGGTGTTCCAGATTATAAGATGCCCCCACACACAACACCCACTCCCACACACACACTACAACCTTCTCAAAGCTCCCAACCTCCCCGAAGGCCCCCATCACATCCCCTTAACTGCCTGTATCATCCGCCAATCAGGAACGCTGTTATGACCTTGCATTCATTGTCCAATGAGAAGCACGGATATTCGGAAGGTGCAGCCGTTAGCCCTGTTTGAGTCGCGAGAAGCCATTGAGAGGTCCCCCGACCTTTTTGATTATGCTTCCAGCTGATGGTAGGCCCCTTTGGGGCGACACCTGGGTGCAGCAGAACCAGGAACTGGTGAGTGCGCCCGGGCCCCTGGCGGGGTTGCAACTCTGCTGCGGCTCTGGTGTGATATGGCGCCCGCCGCCCTGACGTTTCCCTGGCGCTGTGCAGCTGAGTCTGAGCTGAAGGCCCTGGCGCAGTCTCCCCACCTGCTCTTGAAGTGTGTGCAGAGCAAGCAGCAGGGAATTTGAGGTGCTGTCCTGTCGCTGTGAAGCTGCTTCACTCCAGTCCCGGCGCTGTTGCGTCCCCCGCAGACTTTGCAGCTCTCGGGGATTAGCGCTGCTCACACTCCAGGCTGTCTGAGCTTGGACGGTGAGCCCTGTTTTCTCGTCCTTGCACTCCCGTTTGACCTGCTTTAGATTACCCCCGTGATCCCTCTGGGTTCTTTTTAAAAATTTTTCCGTATTGAAATTTTTGAAGTATGATCATATCCACCCCGTTCCCCCTTCCAACAGCTCCTTTATACTCCCAACACGCCTTTCTTCCAAATTTATTATTATTGTTGTTGCTATTATTTAATAATCCAACAGTTAATGCTGCCAGTGAGTGCATGGGTGTTTGGAAAGGGAATCCGTCCTGTCAGTGGGCTATTTCCTCTAAGCACAATTCTCCAGAAAACTGTTAATTGCCATTAACTGCTCAGTAAGTGGGAAACCTGAACAGTATCTCCCCATCTATGCCAGATCTTGCGCAGGTAGCCACAGGTGCTGTGAGCTCATGGGTACAGGAGCTCTGGCATGCCCAGAGGACAGCATTTCCCTGTCTTCTGTCCTTTACATTTCTTCTGCCTCCTCTTCTGAGGAAGCAATTTTATGATGTTTTATAATACCAGAATAAAAGCATAAGATATCATTGGTGTTTTTGATCTTAGCCTTTCTGACTGGTATAAGATGATATCTCAGAGTTGTTTTGATTTGCATTTCCCTGATGGCTAAGGATGTTGAACATTTCCTTACGTGTCTTTCAGCCATTTGAGATTCTTCTGTTGAGAATTCTTTGTTTAGTTATTTAGAACTTTGATGCCTAATTTCTTGAGTCCTTTATAAATTTTGGAGATTAGTCCTCTGATGTGGGGTTGGTGAAGATCTTTTCCCATTCAGTAGGATGCCTTTTTGTCTTATTGACTGTGTCCTTTGCTTTACAGAAGCTTCTCAGTTTCAGGACGTCCCATTTATGGTTCTCAGTGTCTGTGCTGCTGGGGTTATATTTAGGAGGAGGTCTCCTGTGCCCACGCATTGAAGGCTATTTCCCACTTTCTCTTCTGTCAGGTTCAGTGTGGTCAGATTTATATTGAAGTCTTTAATTCATTTGGACTTGAGTTTTTTGCATGGGGATAGATAGGGATCTATTTTCATTCTTCTACATATTAACATCCAGTTATGCCAGCACCATTTGTTAAAGATGCTTTCTCTTTTCCATTATATAATTTTAGCTTCTTTGTCAAAAATCAGGTGTTCATACATGTGTGGATTAATATCTGGGTCTTCAATTCCATTCCACTGGTCAACCTCTCTGTTTTTATGCCAATACCAAGCTGTTTTCATTACTATAGCTCTGTAATAGAGCTTGATATCAGGGATGGTGATGCCTTCAGAAGTTTCTTTATTGTACAGGATTCTTTTAGCTGTCCTGGGTTTTTTGTTTTTCCATATTAAGTTGAGTATTGTTCTTTCAAGGTCTGTGAATGTTGGCAGAGGTTTCTGACCTGCCCTATCCCACAGCAGTTCCCAAATAAACACACAAAGGCCAACATTATTTATAAAATGGTTGGCCTATTAGCTCAGGCTTCTTATTAATTCTTACATCTTACATTAACCCATTACTCTTGTCTCTGTTAGCCATGTGGATTGGTACCTTTGTCAGTGATGGATTCTGATTTCGCTTCCCCTGAAACTTGCTAACTGATGTGGAATTCCCCTCTGTATGCTGTGATTACCATTGATTAATAAAGAACTACTTTGAGCCTATAGCAGAGCAAGGCAGAACAGAAGTAGGTGGGGAAAACTAAACAGAATGCTGGGAGGAGAAATGAGGCAGAGTCAAGGAGAAGCCATGTAGCCCTGCTGGAGACAGATGTCAGAACTTTAGCTGGTAAGCCACAGCCACGTGGCGATACACAGATTAATGGAGATGGGTTAAATTAATATGTAAAAGTTAGCCAATAAGAAGCTAGAGCTAATAGGTCAAGCAGTGATTTTAAATAATATAGTTTCTGTGTGATTTTTTTCAGGGCTGAGCTGACGGGAACCAACAAGCCGCCTCCTTACCACAAATTGACACCCAATGTAAGAAGGCTTATAAAGGAATTCTAGACACTTAAAAACAAAGTTTAGCCACATTTATTTTCCTAAATGAGCTTTGTTGACTGGCGGTGTGCTGCAGCTCCTTTAAGAGAGGTTTTCCTGATTCAGTGGTAGCAGAAAAATAGCCACACCATTTTGAAATGCCAGCTTTCTGGGCCTTGCTGCCAGCATAACCTCTGGCTCTTTCAGGAGGCCTATCATTTAAGTGGGTTTTGTGAGAAGAGTGCTACAACCTGCTTAATGGTTCCACATAGACCCACTACATACTTGGAACTGGGGTGGTGGATGCCGCTCAGAGGCAGTAAACAGACCTCCTCCATGTTGGGTTGGGTGGGGCAAGCAGGCAGTGCCATATTTTCCCTAGCAATGGTGCCACTTAAATTCATAAGAATGGGCTTAGCATTTTAAGAAGCACTTCTGGTCAGTAAAGGATTACAGATACTCAATAAAGACAAATTCAGATGAAAAAGACCTCTAAATGGGTCACAGTGTTGGATAAATGTACATAGGCTTGGGAGAGAAAAGAAAAAGGTTATAGACAGTTATAAAAGGAAGTAAATGGTTTATAAATAAAATAAATATTAAAAAATAATAGAGGTAAAACAAGTCATGTAAAGATGGAATATATAGAGAGAGTCTGGATTATGTATATCATTGTGTTTTCTTTGAATTTTTTGACTGTGAAGGAATAAGTAACCAAAATATATATCTTAAAGGTATCTTGATTTCAAAATATGGATCTAAGGATATATTGCTTTGGAAAAGAGGTTCTTCTTTTGTTTCCACAAAGGATGAGAACCTGTGGATTCATTCCAGCCTAATGTGGTTTGATGGACCAAGACCCCCCAAAAAGTTGCTGTGAGCACCTCCCAAAATATTTTGCCCAACAAAAAGCAGGAAGCATTTTGGAAAGAACTATGCCCATATTCCCAAATATTATTTATAAATGTTTGTTTACATATAAAGGTGGATATGCTATAGAGATTTCATTTATATGGATCTTGCTTTATTTATACAAATTTAAGGACAATTTTGTTATATGTACATGTATTTCTGCTCTTGATTAAGGTCTTGTGTTTATGCAGTTCATTTAAAAACGCAATGTATAATTAAGAATATAGGTTAACAGATAATCATCTATAATAGTCAAGCATGTAATCATGTTAGTTAGGTTTTCCAGATGGATAGGTATTCTTCAGATCTTTCAGAGACCTTCAGAATATGGTATTTAAAATGTTTTAAGAACGTAGGACTTTTCATGACAGTGAGGCACATCTCCTACTGGCTGCACCAATCTATTTCAAGAGGATGATGGGCATTGAAGAGGCTCCTTATGGAGCTGGTTAAACATTTGGGAAAGAAACTGCTTTTGCCTAGACTTCTTGATGAACTAGACATGCAGGACCCACAGAGAAATGACTGCTGAACTTGCCTAAAGGTGAGATGGTCCTTAGGGTTCCTGCTTCATGAAAAAGTCTGCCAGACATTCTGCAGGACAAAGAAAAATGTGACTGACAATATAGGTGGAACTATCTTTGAAATTTCCTGCTTCATGAAAAAGTCCGCTGGATACTATGGTCCTTTAGGCTGAAGATGGATGCTCCAGCACTACAGAAGAACTTTGGGTGACTGTCCAGGCAGTGAGATGTCTCTGTCAATTCTAGAATTCTGACAGTAGCTTACAATGCACTTCCTGTTTTCTAAGGTAATATTATATCTTTCTGGAGTCATTGATGAAGTTGAAGAATTTATAGTGTAGTTCTCCTTAGTTATGATAAGAGATAAAGTAGATAAAAATATAACTGTAATTCTTGCCTGATACCTGTTTTATTATATGTAATTTTACTATGTTAAAGTTAAAATCTTCCTTTTTATTTAAACAGAAAAGGAGAGGTGATATGTGATTCCCCTCTCTATGCTGTGATTACCATTAATGAATAAAGAAAGCTGGCTTGAGCCTATAGCAAGGCAGAATTTAGCTAGGTGGGGGAAACTAAACTGAATGCTGGGAGAAAGAAGGGCAGAGTCAGAGAGAAGCCATGGAGCTGATGCTGGAGACAGACATGCTGAAACTTTGCCAATAAGCCACAACCATGTGGCAATACACAAATTAATGGAGGTGAGTTAAGATGTAAGAGTTAGCAAATAAGAAGCTAGAGCGAATGGGTAAAGCAGTATTTAAATAATATGGTTTCTGTGTGATTATTTTGGGGCTGAGCAGCCAGGAACCAACAAGCAGCCTTTCTACTATAGGTGATGACTGCAAACTGACCTTTCTTCTTCCCAGAATTTTCCTGTTCTCATCATCCTGCCTCTACTTCCTGCCTGGCTACTGGCCAATCAGCATTTTATTTAAAATAATACTAGGAAAAGGAGTGCATTGAATCTATAGCTTGCTTTTGGTAGGATTGCCATTTTTATTGTGTTGATCCTACTTATCCAAGAGCATGGAAGATCTTTCTATTTTCTGGAATCTTCTTCAGTTTCTTTCTTCAAAGACTTAAAGTTCTTGTCAAATAGGTCTTTCACTTCCTTGGTTAGTGTTACCCCAAGATACTTTATGCTATTTGTGGCTATTGTGAAAGGCGATGTTTCTCTGATTTCTTTCTCAGCTTATCATTTGTATATAGGAGAGTGACTGATTTTTTTTTTAGTTGATCTTGTATCCTGCCACATTACTGAAGGTATTTATCAGCTGTAGGAGTTCCCTGGTAGAGT
This sequence comes from Ondatra zibethicus, assembly GCA_004026605.1. Lineage (NCBI taxonomy): Eukaryota > Metazoa > Chordata > Mammalia > Rodentia > Cricetidae > Ondatra > Ondatra zibethicus. The sequence goes on from PVIU01011024.1 coordinate 26,729, forward strand.
TTTTGGAGTCATTTATATATACTATCATATCATTTGCAAATAGGGAAAGTTTGATTTCTTCCTTTTCGATTTGTATTCCCTTGATCTCCTTTTGTTGGCTTTATTTTGCTATAGCCAGAACTTCAAGAACTATGTTGAATAGATATGGAGAGAGTAGACAGCCTTGTCTTGTTTGTGATTTTAGAGGAATCGCTTTGAGTTTCTCTCCATTTAATTTGATGTTGGCTGTCAGCTTGCTGTATATCGCTTTTATTATGTTTAGATATGTTCCTTGTATCCCTAATCTCTCCAAGGCCTTTATCATGAAGGTGTGTTGAATTTTGTTGAATGCTTTTTTTCAGTATCTAATGAGATGATCATATGATTTTTTCTTTCAGTTTATTTATATAATGGATTACATTAATAGATTTTTGTATGTTGAACCATCCCTGTATCTCTGGGATGATGCCATCTTGATCATGGTAGATGATTTTTTTAATGTTTTCTTTAATTCAGTTTGCCAGTATTTTATTGAGTATTTTTGCATCTATGTTCATAAGTGAGATTGGTCTGTAATTCTCTTTAATGTTTGAGTCTTTGTGTGGTTTTAGTGTCAGGGTAACTGTAGCCTCACAAAAAGAGTTTGGCAATGTTCCTTTTGTTTCTATTATGTGGAACACTTTAAGGACTATAGGTATTAGCTCTTCTTGGATGTTCTGATAGAATTCTGCACTAAAGTCATCTTGCCCTGGGCTATTTTTGGTTGGGAGGCTTTTGATGACAGCTTCTATTTCCTTACAGTTTATAGGTCTATTTAAATTGTTCTCCTGGTCTTGGTTTAATTTTGGTGTATGATATCTATCTGGAAAAATGTCCATTTCTTTTTTGTTTTCCAATTTTATGGAGTATAGGTTTTTGTAGTGTGGCCTAATGATTCTCTGGATTTCTTCAGTGTCTGTTGTTATGTCCCCCTTTTCATTTCTGATTTTGTTAATTTGGATGTTCTTTGCCTTTTGATTAGTTTGGAAAAGGGTTTTTTCTATCTTGTTGATTTTCTCAAAGAACCAGCTCTTTGTTTCATTGATTCTTTGTATTGTTTTCTTTGTTTGTATATTGTTGATTTCAGCCTTCAGTTTGATTATTTTTTGTCTTCTACTCCTTCTGGGGGAGTCTGCTTCTTTTTTTTTCTTCTAGAGCTTTCAGGTGTGCTTTTAAGTCGCTAATGTGAGCTTTCTCCATTTTGTTTATGTGGGCACTTAGCGCTATGAACTTTCCTCTTAGCACTGCTTACATAGTGTCCCATAGGTTTTAATATGTTGTGCCTTGGTTTTCATTGATTTCAAGGAACACTCTAATTTCTTTAATTCTTTCTTGACCCAGGGATGGTGCAGTAGTTAACAGTTCAGTTACCATGATTTTGTAGGCTTTCGGGGAGTAGTATTTTTGTTAAATTCTAACTTTACTCCATGATGATCTGATAAGACACAGGATTACTCCAATTTTTTTGTATCTGTGGATGCTTGCCTTGTGTGTGTGATCAGTTTTAGAGAAGGTTCCATAACGTGCTGAGAAGAAGGTATATTCTTTTCAGTTTGGGTGGAATGTACTATAGATGTCTGTTAAGTCCATTTGATTCATCAAATCTGTTAGTTCTCTTATTTCTCTGTTGAGTTTCTTTGTGGTTGATCTGTCCATTGGTGAGAGAGGAGAGTAGAAATCTCCTAGTGTGTGTGGAGTTTGATGTGCGATTTAAGTTTTAATAATGTTTCTTTTACATATGTGGGTCCTCATATTAGGGGCATAGATATTCAGGATTGAGACTTCATCTTGATTTTTTTTTTTTTCGAGACAGGGTTTCTCTGTGATTTTGGAGCCTGACCTGGAACTAGCTCTGTAGACCAGGCTGCTCTCGAACTCACAAGTGCTGGGATTAAAGGCGTGCACCACCACCGCCCGGCCATCTTGATGAATTGTTCCTGTTATGAGTATAAAGTGTCCTTCTCCATCGCTTCTGATTTATTTTAATTTGAAATCAATTTTGTTAGATATTAGGATAGCCACACATGCTTGTTTCTTAGGTCCATTGGATTGGAAAAACTTTTCCCAACCCTTTAGTCTGAGGTAGTGTCTGTCTTTGAGGTTGAGGTGTGTTTCTTGTAAAGCAGAATGCTGGAGCTTATCTTCATATCCATTCTCTTAACCTGTGTCTTTTATAAGTGAATTGAGTCCATTGATATTAAGCGATATTAATGACAGGTGGTTGTTAACTCTGGTTATTTTTTGATAGTAGTGTTTGTGTGTTTCCCTTCTTTGGGTTATGCTGGTGTAGGGTTATCAGATGTCTGTGTTATTGTGGGTGTAGCTTCCTTGCATTGAGTTTTTCCTTCTAGTACTTTCTGAAAGGCTGGGTTTGTGGGTACGTATGGTTTAAATCTGTTTTTGTCATGAAATATCTTATTTCCTCTATCGATGGTGAATGAAAGCTTTGCTGGGTATAGTAGTCTGAGCTTGAATCCATGGTCTCTTAGTGTTTGCAGAATGTCTATTCAGGACCTTCTGGCTTTCATGGTTTCCATTGAGAAGTCAAGTATAATTCTGATAGATTTACCTTTAGATGCCACTTGACCTTTTTCCTTTGCAGCTCTTAACATTCTTTCTTTATTCTGTATGTTTTGATTATTATATGGCAAGATTTTGTTTTTTGATCCAGTCTATTTGGTGTTCTGTTAGCTTCTTGTACATTCAAAGGGATATCCTTCTTTAGGTTGGGAAAGTTTTCTTCTATAATTTTGTTAAATATGTTTTCTGTGCCTTTGAGCTGGAGTTCTCCTTCTTCTACCCCTATTATTCTTAAGTTTGGTCTTTTCATGGTGTCCCAGATTTCCTGAATGTTTTGTGTTAAGAGTTTGTTGGATTTAATGTTATCTTTGACCAATGAATCTATTTCCTCTATAGTATCTTCAGCGCCTGAGATTCTTTCTTCTATCTTTTGTATTCTGTTGGTTATACTTGTCTCTGTAGTTGCTGTTCATTTACCCAGATTTTCCATATCCAGCCTTCCCTCGGATTGTGTTTTCTTTATTACCTCCATTTCGGTCTTCAAGTCTTGAACTGTTCCCTTCACCTGTTTGATTGCTTTTTCTCGGTTTTCTTGGGTATCTTTGAGGGATTTATTAATTTCTTCCAACTTTTTGTTTGTCTTCTCTTCCATTTCTTTAAGGAAGTTTTTCACTTCCGCTTTAAAGGTCTCCATCATTTTCATAAAGTGACGTTTTTGTTTTCTTCTACTTCTTCTGGATTAGGATGATCAAGTCTTCCTCTTGTGTGTCCTCTGGGTTCTGGTGTTACCATGATGCTTTTTAGGATGCTGGAGGAATTCTTGCATTGGCGCCTACCCATCTCTTCCTTCAAATGAGGTCAGCAGTTTCTTGGCTTCTTGGTCGGATCCTTGCTGTGGCTGTCTGAGATCTTGGGAATTTTTCTAGGTCTGCCCTCTCTTAAGTTCCCTCAGTATTGGAGGGTTCCACAGAGCTGGAAGGCAAAAATGCAGGCTTAGGGGAGGGATGGGTTGGGGAAAAGACCAGCAGCAGGAAAACAGCCTTGCTGCCTGGCTAGAGAAGCCTAGGGAGTTGGGGAGGGGCCCCTGGGTTTTGTTCTGCAGGGAAGGTTCCAGAGAGTTGGGTGTCTTGCTTTACAGCCCTGTGGCCACTGTCTCACCTCTCAGGTCCCCTCAGCACTTGAGTAGGCTGTGCTGCAGGGTTCCAAGGACCTGGCACCTAAAAGGCAGTCTTGGGGTTGGGGTGGGGTGGGGGAAAGCCCAGCAGCAGGAACACTCACTGCTGCCTGGCCAGAAAAGCCAAGGGAGTTAAGGAGGAGCCACTGAGTTTTGTCCCACTGGAAAAGTCCCAGAGAGGGGCGTCCCACTGTCCAGCCCTGTGGCCACTGACTCACCTCTCAGGACCGTCAGAAATGGTGCAGGCTGTGTTGTTGCAGGGTTCCAAGGGCCATGCAGGCAAAAGCGCGGACTAGGGGATGGGTGGGCTGGGGAAAAATCCCAGCAGCAGGAAAACTCCAACTGCCTGGCTAGAAAAGCCTAGGCAGTTGGGGAGGGGTCCCTAGGTTTTGACCCACTGGGGAGGTCTCAGAGAGTCCAGCTGTCCAGCACTGTTGCCTCTGACTCACCTCTCAGGTCCCCTAAGCAACTGAGCAGGCTGTGTTGCAGGGTTCTATTGACCTCCGTCCAACAATGATTTACAATGAATATCATTCAGGGCCTTCCAAAATGCCATAAAACAAAATTAAGACTTACTATTTTTGTCATGCATGAGAATCACCACAAATGAAATAAGTTAAAATTTCTGTAAATGATTATTATTAACATCTCTGTACAAATGTTACCTCTTCTACTTGATTGAAAGTTATTTTTCACGGTCAAAATGACTATTGTTTTAAAGAAATAAATGACAATTTAACATGTTATCAAACATTTAATAGAGCCCTAAATATTTCAGTTAGATGTTTTAAGAGTTGCTGTGGCACAGAATTAAATTCTCTTTATATGATAGCAGGTAAACTTATGTGTCGCTGAGGCTGAGTATTTGAAATGCGCTCCATATACTGTAGATATTCCACTGCTCAATTCCAGTTAATTTGCCTACAACGAAGGCCTAAATATTTACTGATAATTGGATATGATTTCCACTGAAATACATATTCACCCAGGACCAATGATTCCAAGTCTGAGAGTTGGGACCTATGTTACCTGGATTTAACCTTAAATTTTTCCCCAAAAAAGAATATGCTGTTTGTTCTAAAGGATGGGTATTAATTTTTTAAGTTCTGGAATGTGAAAAATGTAAACTTTTTTGCCACTGTGTAGTTGAGACACAGGTAAACTAAACTCCCTTTATAGTCCCATGGGTATGTTGTGCAAAATGTCTCTAAAACAAAAGAACCAGTCTCTAAAACAAAAAAAAAAAACAGTCTCTAAAACAAAAGAACCACTGATGGTCTAGTATTCCCTTCTACATTTGTTGTATGGGAAATTCATCACTAAGTGATTTAAAAATAATATAAAATTTAGTGCAGTCAGAATAATTAATTTTAGCCGGGTGGTGGTGGCGCATGCCTCTAATCCCAGCACTTGGGAGGCAGAGGCAGGTGGAACTCTGTGAGTTTGAAGCCAACCTGGTCTACAAGAGTTAGTTCCAGGACAGGGTCCAAATCCACAGAAAAATCCTGTCTCAAAAAACCAAAAAAAAATAATAATAATAATAATTAATTTTAAACTGTGATGTACATTTTCTTTTAAACATTTGTATCTCTCATCAGTTGATATTTGATAAAGAGTCTAAGTCGATATTTAAGAATGTGATACCTTGTCTGGTGAAAGCCCTAAAAGACATCTTTTAGACACTTCCAACAAGACACCATGGTCAGCTTTGTGAGAGAAATGTTTTGTGATACCAGCACACATAATGACAAACATTTCCTGAGGAGGCACAGAAGTCACAGTGCTAATTAGTTTCCCCTCTCTCCTCTTATGGTATTTTCAATTTATTAGTAGGGTATGCCCCAAAAGTACCAGATTATAGAACATTATGTGACTGTGTACTACCCATAGCTGAATTCCTTTTGATTTATAATTATAAATTCTTATAGAAACATAATCTGGTGAATTGAGTTCAATGATATTAAGAGATATTCATGACCAGTTGTTGTTAATCCTGTTATTTTTCGGTGGTAGTGTGTGTGTGTTTCCCTTCTTTGGGATTTTCTGGTGGGAGATTATCTGTTGCCTGTGTTTTGGTGGGTGCATTTAGCTTCCTTGGGTTGGGGTTTTCCATCTACTACTTTCTGTAGGGCTGGGTTTATGGATACGTATTGTTTAAATCTGTTTTTGTCATGGAACACCTTGTTTTCTCCATTAATTGTGATTGAAATCTTTGCTGGTTGTAGTCTGGGCTTGCATCCTTAGCCTCTTAGTGTCTGCAGCACATCTGTCCAGGACCTTCTGGCTTTCATTGGTTTCCATTGAGATGTCGGGGGTAATTCTGATAGATGTACCTTTATATGTTACTTGACCTCTTTCCTTTTCTTTATTCTGTATGTTTTGTCTTTTGATTATTATATGGCAATGGGACTTTTTTTTTAATCCAGTCTATTTGGTGCTCTGTAAGCTTTTTGTACTTTCATAGGGATATCATTCTTTAGGTTGGGAAAGTTTTCTTCTATGATTTTGTTGACTATATTTTCTGTGCCTTTGAGCTAGAGTTCTTCTTCTATTCCTATTGTTCTTAGGTTTGGTCTTATCATGGTGTCCCAGATTTCCTGGATGATTCAATTTGTTGGATTTTATGTTTTCTTTGACCAATGAATTAATTTCCTTTATAGTATCTTCAACATTTGAGATTCTTTCATCTCTTATATTCTGTTGGGTATCCTTGCCTCTGTAGTTTTTTCATTTACCCAGATTTTCCATATCCAGAATTCCCTCTGTTTGTGTTTTCTTTATTGCCTCTATTTCAGTCTTCAAGTCTTGAACTGTTTGCTTCACCTGTTTGTTTTTTCTTGGGTTTCTTGGGTTTCTTTGAGGGATTCATTAATTTCTTCCAATTTTTTGTTTGTCTTTTCCTCCATTTCTTTAAGGGAGTTCTTGATTTCCTCTTTAAAGGTGTTCATTATCTTCATAAAGTTATGTTTAAAATCGTTTTCTTCTGCTTCTTTTCAGTCAGGATAATCAAGTCTTCCTGTTATATGATCACTGGGTTCTGGTGTTACCATATTGCATTTTAGGTTGTTGGATGAATTCTCACATTGGTGCCTACCCATCTCTTCCTTCTGTTGATGCCGGTAGTGTCTTTGCGCCTTGGTCCAAGACTTGCAGTGGCTATTTGCGTCTTTGGAAACTGTTCTCAGTCTGCTGGGTATTGTCAGTGTCTGTGTCTCAGGGAGCCACTGAGGTCTCTCTTGGCCTGCTCTCCTGGTTCGCTCCCTTGGTCCTCTTTGTGTAGTTGCAGCTTGTTTTTCAGTGTTTCTCTGAGGCTGAAGGGGCAGAGGGGTTGGAGAGTTTGGGGGTGGAGTGGGACTTTTAGCTTTCAGGGTGTTGGAGCAGCCTACTTGCAGGAAACTCACCTGCTGTCTGGCTATAGAAGCCAAAGCAGGTGGGGGAGGGGCCAGGGATTTTGCTCCACTATGGAAGGATGGCCGAGAGTGTGGGGTGTTTTGCCGGGTGGCTGATCACTCACCTCTTGGTCTTCTCTGTGTAGCTGCAGGCTTTGTTTCAGAGTTCCACTGAGATTGCTGGAGTATAGGTGAGTTTGGAGTGAGGTGGAACTTGTAGCTTGCAGGGTCTGATGGATGGGATGGGGGTATTGGGGCAGCCTTCCTGCAGGAAACTCTCCTGCTGGCTGGCTAAAGAAGCTGAGGCAGGTGGGGGAGGGGCCTGGGGTTTTGCCCCTGTATGGAGAGCTTAGAGAGTGGGGTCACCTCTTGGTCCTCTTGTATTGTAGCAGGCTGTGTATCAGCGCTCCACTGAGGTTGCAGGAAGATCCAGACAAATGTTTTAATAGAACACTCAACTGTATTTAAATTTTTTTTATACATTTATAAGGTGTGTGTGCCCATCTCTGGATGTCAGAGGACAACTTACAGGAGTCATGTGTTTTACTTGCACTAATAGAATTCAGGTTTGGGATCAAATACCCTTACACACTGAGCCATTTTTCTGGCTCCCTTAAAATAGTTTATGCAATTAATACTTCAGAACAATCCCAAACTTAAGTGGTTACTACCATAGAATGTTACACTTATTTTTCTTAGTGTCTATCTCTGTATGAACATGTGAATACACCCAGCATGTACGCCGTGTGAGAAATTCAAAATACAACTTTCAGGAATGAGCTGTATCCTTCCACTATGTGGGTTCAGGGGATTAACCTCATTTCCTCATTCATGGTAACAAATGCTGTTACCCAATAAACCACTTCCTGGCCCAAGATAAAGATCCTCCAGGAATTACAGAAATTTTGAAAATGAAACACCCAGTGTATAAAATAGAAGGCCAGTCAATAATGTCACCTGTAGGCTACACCATGGGGAATATATATTTCAAATTCTGTTAAACAAGGTTGGTATCCAGAAAAATAAAGGAAATGAAAATGAAGAAATTGAAACTATGCCTTTCAAAACATCTGTTATGGGCTACCAAACTTACAAGGTTTGTCATCAAAGATGATGTGAAGGTACTTACTCAAAGGATTTTTAAAAATGTATATAGTTATACAAAAATCAATAAGTTTCCCAAGAATACTGAAAAATACAAGTGCAGTGTACCAAATAATTAATAAAGGAAAATACATCTCAACAGCAAAACTGTAGGCCAGTGCATCAAAGAATGATATCTGCCAGTCTTAGAAAGAAAACAGCTGCCAGCCGCTGTTACCACAGATATAAAAGTCAGCTTTTGATATCAAAGAAATAAAGGCAGCCCTCAGCTTCCTTATGGAAGTCATGAACATGTATTATCATCTCCTGTAAGGTTGGCCTCAAATCCAATCAGAAAGCTATTGGTTACCTCCCTAACTTTTAACTTGCTGACTTTTGTCCCTCAGTAGCCTGCTTAAGGCCCTTCCTTTGAAGAAAGTCAGCATCAAGGAAGAAGCTTCCTGCTCAGTTATAGCTTGATTTGTCTCTGTCTTGGTTGCTGACTTTCGTCTGAACTCCACTGCACTGTTTCTTCTCCCACCTGCACACACATCTGGTGACAGAGTACCAGTATTGTTTAGTAGCCTAGCCAAACATCAGTCCATGGTTTGTTAAATTCTACTCTGTGTGTTTACCACATAGCTATCTGTGTCAATATGACTTTGTATGTGTACATATATTCAATCTGGGTTGAACTGTGCACCCATAAAGAAGTAACATAGATTATACTAAAATAGATGAACTCAAGACTGTACTATAAACATACTAAACTAGAAACAAAGAATTTATTGGGTATGTTTTATTCCATGTGTGGAATCTGGAAGAGAATAAAAGACTTCATAATAGCAGGCAAAAAGCAAAAGGTAACAGTTAGGGTAGAAGGTGAGACTAAATAGAGTGAACATGATAAAAGTCTGTAATGTACATGCATAAAAATTTTCACAGATTCACTGCTGATCAAGATCTCCCCTCTTGTTAATGAGTTTTCTGTTTGTATCTCATGTCGCTGAAGTCTACTCTCCTTTCCTCTATCCCATTCATCTTGTCTTTATGGTGCAGTTCCCTGCGTAGTGTATTGCCAAAGTCTATCATACTCTTTTTCAATTTCTTGTTCTTGCTATCCAGCCCAGGCAGGCTTTGAATTCAAGGTCCCCTTTCCTCCTCTTAGTGAGTCTGATAATATTGGTATGTGACTTCATGTGTGGATCAAACTATCATTTTCTTATTCCTAATATATTTATGGTACCAAACATTTATTATTGCATACAGATTTCGATAAGCAATTCTTGTTAATCTAAATGGTTTTTGAGATTTACAGAATTTGATGCAGCCATGATAACATATGTTTTGTGACATTGATCTCTTTCTAAGAACAGTGCCATTATTCCTGTGGTGTCACTATCCATGGACATTATTAGAAATAGTATGTAGTGCTTATATTGGAGCATAGAGAATTGCCCTTTGCTGTATTAGTATTAAGTCAAGGTTGGTTGATGAGAAATTACTTGTTTTGAATTAATACTCTTTTATAAGGAACTTTTATAAAAACAGTTTTCCTAACGATGTTACTCATAATGAGCACATCATAAAAAGATGTGCTCAGTGATCTAAGTGGCAAAATTTGTCAGGCCGTGTTTCCTATTATCTTTGAGATCAGTGATAAGAGATTTTTCATGGAAATTTTCTTTCAGGTTTTGATGTTATAAAAGCCATGTTTCACTATTTAGGAAGTATGCTGAGAATGACAGTGATAATAGTTTGTGAGATACTATTTTATGTTGTCATAAACTGCTGCATAGCAGCAAGCACCTCTTTTTTTAAAAAAAAAAATTATTATGAATACAGTTTTCTGCCTGCATGCATGCCTGCAGGCCAGAAGAGGGCACCAGATCTCATTACAGATAGTTGTGAGCCTCCATGTGGTTGCTGGGAATTGAGCTCAGGACCTCTGGAAGAGCTGCCAGTGCTCTTAACATCTGAGCCATATCTCAAGCACCTCTCTATAGTTAAGCTGTTTACACCCATTTATGTGAAATCCCCAGTCTCTAGAAGTAGATGAAGTTTGCTAACAGACCCTTATAACTGTGCATGCTCAACAGAGCTGATGTTCACTGTGGGTTCTCAGTTGTAGGAATTTGTGGTGTAAGGTAGAAAGAATAGTTGAATCCAGCAGCACAGCAACACACTCTGATCCATATTTCCTTTATTAGATAGGCATATACTACTCTTAGAATTGTGAAAGAAGATGAGAGGATAATTAGTAAGTTTGTGCTAGCCATGATATAAGATGAATATATTAAGAACACATGGAATGAACTTATCAGGTAACTAGTGTATCTCCAGTGTTTTTAATCTTTCTTCTAATAACTGCATTTTAATAATCTGTGAATTATTTTAGGAGCCAGTGAGCTTTGACGATGTGGCTGTGAAGTTCACCCTAGGAGAGTGGGTCCTGCTGGATTCTTATCAAAGGAAGCTTTACAGAGATGTGATGATGGAAACATTTATGAACCTGATCTCCATAGGTAACAACAAAAAAACTGTAATTTCTTTTCTTATTCATTTGGAGAAAAACTGCTTCTTAGTCATCTGTGTACTTATATGGCTTGAAATATTGAAAGGGAATGTGGTGGTAAATGTAGCATGTAACATTATACTAGAGAAAAAGCTGGAAAGTAATAGCTTGTGTATAAGGTTGAATAACATAATGATTTCTTGCTTTTAATTTCTGTGGAAAACAGAGGAAGAAAATATTGATGTGGACTGCCAAGAACTCCAGAGAAACCTGAGGTAATTCACACTTACAGCAAAGGGAGTTTGCATCAGATATTTGAGAGGGAGAGCCAATCTGAGAAATAAGGAAACCATCCCAGTAGATCAAAATGCAAGCCGAGCAGTGGTGGCGCATGCCTTTAATCCCAGCACTTGGGAGACAGAGGCAGGCGGATCTCTCTGAGTTCGAGGCCAGCCTGGTCTACAAGAGCTAGTGCCAGGACAGCTAGGACTGTTACACAGAGAAACCCTGTCTTAAAAAACAAGCAAAAAATGTAAATTGACATAATCTCAAATTTTCTGTAAAACTTCACTAAGCTTGAGAACTCATAAGTGGATACTCCTAAATCTAATGTAGTACTCGCATGGAATTTTTGGACTGCACCTGTTACTGCACTGTTTTGAGAGAGCAATAACAAAATGCAGTGCACCCTTTAGCTGAAACATTTACCGGTGGGTCCTTATATAAAACTGCCTGTTGTCTACAAATTTATTTGATGTATTTTTAGCAAGTTACCTTTGGATCTTATAAGGTTTATGTGGGAAGAAAAGGTTTAGATTGAGACCCATCTTCAATGAATTGCCTGAAGGATATTCAACTATTTAAAATTTAAGAATGTCTGATTCATATTATAGTACATAAGGAATAAGCTTTGTTAACTATGTCATAGACAGTGTTTATCAAACTAGTACTACAGAACCTTTTATGTTGTATACTGTCCTCAGCCCTTGCTGAATGTTCAGTTCTTTGTGTTTATTAATTCTAATGGAAACAGACTCAGTACATTTTTTTCCTTCTCAGGACAGAGTCTTTCTCTGTGGTCTAGTTTGCCCTCAGTTTGTTCACTTCATGCCACTGCCTCCTGAATACTGCACTAACAGGCAGAGACCACAAAATCCATCATCTACTATTAGTGATAAAATAGGAATAATTACTCCCCATTTTTGTTGTTTCAGAATTCAGGTCATTGAGCGATTCTGTGACTATGAACATGGTAGTGAGTGTGCAAAGACCCACCAACAGATGCCCAAGAATGTTGTTAATGCACACAGTCATCCTGCAATCACAGTTTATGAAAGCAGCATCTATGCAAAAGACATCAATGATCACTCATCCTCCGATATGATCATTCGAAGTCAAACTGAAGAGAAACCATATGTGTGTCAGGAACATGTGGAGAAGGCTATTAAACAGGAGTCATGTCAGAAAGATTTTATTTCTTCTGAGTCCTTTCAAACACTTGAGAGTGCTCCTGCTAGAGAGAACATCTGTGAAAGTAAACAATCTAATGAATCTTACAGTAATCCAAGTTCTCATGAAGATTATGGGAGAACTTGCACTGGAGATGAGCTACGTGAATATAAGCAATTTGAGAAGACCTTGAAGGAAAAAAGTAATATTCAAACATGGGAAAGGATCCATACTGGAGAAAAACCACTGGCATGTAAGCAATGTGGAGAAACCTTCATTCATTCCAGTCACTTGACCAGACATCAGAGAATTCACTCAAGAGAGAAAACTTACTCTTGTAGACATTGCGGTGAAACTTTCATGTATTCCATGGCCCGTCAAAATCATGAAAAATCTCACAAAAGAGAGCATAGTTATATATGTAAACATTGTGGGAAAGCATGTATTCATTCTTACCATCTTCTCCAGCATGAAAGACGCCACACTCGAGAGAAACGTTATGCATGTAGTCAATGTGGCAAAGCATTCAGACGGTCTTCAAACCTTCACAAACACGAAAGAATTCACAGCAAAGAGAAACTCTATGCATGTAAGCAATGTGGAAAAGCCTTCATCAGTGCGGGCAACTGTTACAACCATGAAAGAATTCACACTGCAGAGAAAACCTATGTTTGCCAAGAGTGTGGGAAAGCATTTATGTTTTCCTCATACCTTCAAAAACATGAAAGAATTCACACTGGAGAGAAACCCTATACATGTAAATATTGTGGGAAAACCTTCACCCATTCTAGTGCTTATTACAGGCATGAGAAAACGCACACTAAAGAGAAGCCATATGTGTGTGTGGAGTGTGGGCAAAAATTCACTTTTTCCAAATCCCTCCAAATACATGAAAGAACTCATACTACTAGAGAGAAATTCTACAAGTGTAATCAGTGTGGGAAAGAATTTGTGTACCTCTCATACCTTCGAAGACATGAAAGATCTCACAGTGCAAAGAAACCCAGTGGGTAGAGCTTGTGCTTGTGTAAACCATGTGTAACAGTAATCAACCTGCTTTTTAAAATATTTATCATTTACTTATTTGTTTGTTAATTTGCATGAAGTGTTGGACAAGAATACACCAATGCTCTGGTGTTAATTTTATTTATTTACTTAATTATTTGCATGAAGTGTTGGACAGGAGCTCACCATTGCTCTGGTGGAATCAGTTCTCTTTCCATTGCGTCAGTCCCAGGGATGGAGCTCAGGTCCTCAAGCTTGGCAAGTTTCTTTCCCTTCTAAGCCATCCCACTAGCCTTTGTCTTGCTTTTCTTATGAGTGAGGCTTCTTATGTAAGTTTTACATTATGTACTTTTCTGTGTATATGTTCTCCAAAAACAAATGGAGAGACTGTGTTGACTGAGGTTTCTATCCCGCCCAGGCCTGCAGCCATTAGGTCCCAGAGAATCACACAGAAGTCTACATTAATTATAAACTGATTGGCCTATTAGCTTAGGCTTCTTATTAACTCTTATGATTTATATTAGCCCATAATTTCTTGTCTCTGTTAGCCACGTGGCTTGGTACCTTTTTTGGCGAGGCAGTCACATCTTGCTCGCTCTGTGTCTGGCTTCCTCTGTGTCTGGGTGAAGACTGCAGACTGAACCTTTCCTCTTCCTTGAATTCTCCTGTTCTCACCCCACCTATATTTCCTTCCTGGCTACTGGCCAATCAGCATTTATTTAAAATACAAGTGACAGCGTACAGACCATTGTCCCACAGCAAGATTGGGCTTGAGAGATAGCTCAGTGGTTGGGTACTTGCTGTGCTTGTAGATGACCTGGGTATAATTTACAACAACCACATGGTGGCTCACAGTTATCTAACTCCAGCTGCAGTTGATCCAATGCCTTCTGAGTGTTGTACACACATACACACAGGCAAAATGCACACAAAGACCATTAAATAAAAACATGAAAATATAGTGGTGATAATATAAAATCAGCAAAAGTATAATTTTCCCCATACGTGCAAGGGTACATAGGATGAACACCAACTCTTGCATCAGACATCATAATGTATGCCTTTTATTCCAGCACTAGGGATGGGGGATAGAATCTAGAAAATTGCAACACTGAATACAGAGGGCATGGATGAAACTTATGAAAACCAGTTTCAAACAGATTAAATTGTCGTAGGAGAGACCCATGTGTGGTGGCACACATCTTTAATCCCACTAATTGAGAGGCAGAGGCATTCAGATCTCTCGGGAGTCCAAGTCAGTCAGGGATACTCAGACCCCAACTCAAAAAAAAGAAAGAAAGAGAAAGTGGGGATCTTCAGCACAGCTAGTTCAAGGTCAGCTTGAGCTACATGAGACTCAGAAAAAGAATGTTGTGATTTTCTTAGGTAATTGAGTCTTATAAAAGTGAGAAGTGTGAACATCTTGAGCAAATTAGTTTATGTAACTAAAATATTCCTGAATATAACCTGAAAGAAATAAAAAGTTATGCATGTTTACAACATTTGCCTATTCTTACTCAAGACTTTTTGACTTCCTTTTTCATTGAAAATATAAGTTAGTGAATTTTAGTATGATTGCACATGCATGTCCTCCCTGCTGCTCAAAGTGCTGAGTAAAATTGAGCTCACATTTGAAGGCCATGAAGACGCCACCAAGAATATAAACTGAGCAAGAATATAAACTGAATTGTGGAGAGGGACTTTGCCAAGTCAATTGCATTTCTGTCAGTTAATGAGTATTTTTTTATGGGTATTGTTTTTAAATCATGAGGTAATGCTTTACCCTTTACTGTCAAGCTATATTGGATTTGTTGAATTGAAATGAGTTTATTATCTGGTAGACTATACTAGTAAATACTTTTTGAAATTTCAGTTATGTGTTGGAACATATGTGTTTGGGCATGAGTGTTTCAGGTGCACATTTGGATGTCAGAGGACAACTCTCCTTACCACATGAGTCCTGAAGATGGAATTTAGGTTTTCCTAAATTTTTCAGCTTATGGACATGCTTCTGAACCATCTCACTAGCCCATTGGGTAGTTTGTGAATAGTTGTATTTGATATGAAATTGAAAAAGTATCAGTGTTAGTATTTTTCTGGGTGTCATTACATAGTAGATCCTTTTTTAAAAAAAAAACTGTTCTCATTGTTAATTCCTTGGCAATTTCCATGTATTTGAGTGTGCACTCTAGTTTTCTCAAACTTAGATTCTATGGTTGTATTTTGTGATGTCTATTTTCTCAAAATCAGATTGTTTTGTATTTTGGTGTGTGTGTGTGTGTGTGTGAGAGAGAGAAAGAGAGAGAGAGAGAGAGAGAGAGGGAGGGAGGGAGAGTGATATGTGTGCGTTTATTGCAGATGTGCAAGAGTGGAGGTCAGAAGACGACCTTCAAGAGTTGGTACATTGGCAGGCTGCAGTATCAAGAGATTTACCTCCTGAGCCCTTCACCAATCCCAAATAAGACTTTTTAATGCTTTTTACATGCCATAACTCATTGTAAGTATACTTAAGTGTTGTAACTATTACTAGTATTAAGGAATGTTGCACACTATGGTGGCTCAGCTGTTAAAGGATCATGTGTTGATGCGCACTGGATTCCAGTTTAATCCCAGGACCCGTGTCCAGCAGCTCACAGCCAGGTCCAACACATCTGACCTCCAAGGACACCTGCACTCACAGGCATGTACCCATACAAGCACACACATGCACATGAACTGATTACAATTCAGTGTCGTTTGCTTTTCTTATTGTTGAACAGTATTGTGTTGTTTATTCAACTAAGAGGTTGACTAAAAATCCATCGTTTTAAATAATTTTCTCACCTGGCTGTAGTAATGTAGTAAGAGGAAGTAATTAATATGTACAAGTTAATCCCATTTTAAAGATGCCAGTTTCAGGATGCAGTAGCACACACCTTTAATCCCAGCACTCTCTGACTTCAAGTCCTGCCCAGGCTACACAGGAAGTTCCAGAAGACTGGCTTTTATAGGAGTGCAGTCCTAGTTGTGTGGACTTGCTCTTCGCCTTCACCTAGTGTTTCAGAAAATATACTGGACTCTGCTTC
Source organism: Ondatra zibethicus (assembly GCA_004026605.1). Classification (NCBI taxonomy): domain Eukaryota; kingdom Metazoa; phylum Chordata; class Mammalia; order Rodentia; family Cricetidae; genus Ondatra; species Ondatra zibethicus. The sequence goes on from PVIU01011024.1 coordinate 42,947, forward strand.
CCATCACTGTCAATACCTCTTAGCATCACAAGATTTACAAGGTAGCTTTCAAATAAATTATGGTAAAGGAAAAATGTCAATGAGATGTGTTTAATTCAGGCAAACTATTGATCTCTAACCCCTGGCCTACACTGTTAATAGTGCTTCTATCACTTGGTGTAAAGTTACTTTTAAAAAAATGTTGGTTTTTTAAATAAACTATTCGTTGTACGTATAGTACAAATCTGTATAGTACCAGTTTTGTGCATTTGAACGCATGATAGCCACACAACAGATCACTAAAGCTATCCATACTCATCAGAAAGTCAGTTCAGTCTATCATTGCCCATCAAAAAAAAAAAAATCCAGCTTTAAAAGACCCAGCTTTCCTCTCCTTTTTATCCTTTTTTACCCCCTTTTATTAAAAGTAAATTCTTTTGTCATACATTGTATCCTGATTGCAGTTTCCCCTCCCTCTACTCCCATTTTCTTTCCACCTCCCCTCCCCTCCAGATCCACCTTCTCATTAGGAAAAAATGTTTTTCTAAGACATATCAATCAAACATGACAATCATATCGAGGCTGGACATGGCAATCCAACAGAAGGGAAAGAGCCCCAAGAGCAAGCACAAAAATCAAAGGCTCACTTGTTTACACACTCAGGAGTCCCCTAAAAATACTGATCTGGAATATATATGCAAAGAACCTGCTACTTCATTCTCTGAGTTTATATGGGCTTTGGTCAATTGATTTAGAGGCCTTGTTCTGGTGGCCCACATCCCCTCTGGCTCTTACACACAGTGCCTCCTCTTCCTCAGGGTTCTCTCCTGAGCTCCAAGGGGAGGGATTTGATGGACACATCCTATTTAGAGTTGTGTGTTCCAAGGTCTCTGTGTTTAATATCTGGCCATGGGTTTCTGGTTGGTTGGTTGGTTTGCTTTAAGACAGCTTCTTACTATGTAGTCTTGGCTGGCCTAGACCTTTCTGTCTAAACCAGACTGCCCTTGAATTCACAAATTTGCCTGCCCCTGCATCTCTAGTACTGGTACTAAAGGTGTGGGCCATGACACCCATTCTTTCTTTGCACTTTTGCTTTTCAACTATCATCAAAACATACAAACATGCCTAGTCAGAACAGGGCAAGTCATTTTTCTTAGGTCAGTAGAAATACATGAATCTACTTACATAAATAGCATACAATCTTGGTCTCATTCATGACTAAATGAAAAAGTTTGAATTTTCCTTGTGGACGCTGAGTGATGGACAGAGAAAAAAGCATTTGCATTAGGTACTAGTTTTCAATCATCCCACGTGTCAACATGGTAGATAAGGAACATTCTGAATTACACAGACGAAACAGAGGTATTCATTCTCTGTATATATAGTTCTGAGAAAACTAATGGTTATAATCCTAGTGTTGACAGTTTGGTGAGAAAAATGAGGTTGTGAGTAAACATTAAATATTTGTGAGATTTGAATGAAGAAAAGTTTTCAAAACAATCCCAATAAACTGAGCCTTGACTTTAATCCCCTTTACTTCCAAAAGAATAAAAAGCAAAGACCAAACTAAAAGTTATTAATAAAGTAAATTTTGCAAATATGATTTCCTCGGAGGCAAATTGCTCTTCATTTGTCTCCAGATAACTTCATATTTGATAGTATAAATGTATTACAAAAAGGTAGTATCAAATTACTGTATAAATTGTCTCCTCATTTGGTTTTTGGAAGTCTTAAATTCTGTACTTTTTAGGAACATTCCCATATTTTGTATAAAGAAGATTACAAAACATAATGTTTTCAAAATAATTTGAAAATCACAGGAGCTTTAATTCTTGAGGATTGCTATGACCATTTGCAGTTCATCTTAGAGAACTATGTTCATTTCATTAGCTCATGTTTAGGGTGTTTTTTTGGTAGTTTCTTTAGTTCTTTGTATGTTCTGCATATTAGTTCTTTGTCACTTGTGTGTTGAGCAAAGGTTTATTCCCATTATGTTTTTTCCTTTATTTTACATATCAACCATAATTTTCCCTCCCTCTTCTCCTCCCATTCCCACTCCCGACCTTTCTTCTACTCACACCCATCCACTCCTCCATCTCCATTCAGATGGGGTAAGGTCTCCCTTGGGAATTAACAAAGCATGACATATCAAGTTGAGGCAGGACTAGGATCGTCCACACTGTATCAAGGCTGAACAAGGTATCCAACCATAGGGAATAGGTTCCAAAGTCAGTTCATTCATTAGGAGCAGATCCTGGTTCCACTGCTAGGGGCCCCACAAAAGATCAAGGTACACAACTGCCACCCAGATACAGAGAGCTAAGTTGCTCCCATGCTGGCTCGAGTCCATGAGCTCCCTCAAGCACAGATCAGCTGTCTCTGGGTTTTCTGTCATGATCTTGACTCCCACCCCCTTGCTCATATAATCTCACCACTCTCTTTTCAACTGGACTCCCAGAGCTCAGCCCAGTGCTTGGCTGTGGATCTCTGCATCTGCATCCATCAGATACTGGATGAAAGCTCTATGATGACAATTAGGGTAGTCATGAGTCTGATTACAGGGGTAGGTCAGTTCAGGCACCCTCTCTACTACTGCTAGGAGTCTTAGCCGGGTTCATCCTTGTGGGTTCCTGAGAGTTTCCCTGGTACCAGGATTCTCCCAAACCCCATAATGGCCCCCTCTATCAAGACATTTTTTCACTACTCTCCCCCTCTGCCCTACCCCCATCTCAACCATCCCGATCCCTCACGTTTCCATCCCCCCATCCACTCCCCTCTACTCTATTGCCCCCCAGTTTACCAATGACATTCCATACATTTCCTATTCCCAGAGAGATCCATATGTCCCTCTTAGGATCCTCCTTGTTACCTAGCTTCTCTGGGCCTGAGGTTTGTAGCCTGGTTATCCTTCGTTTTACATCTAATACCCATTTATGAATGAATGCATACTGTGTTTGTCTTTCTGGGTCTGGGTTACCTCACTCAGAATGATTTTTTTCTAATTCCATTTGCCTGCAGATTTCATGGTGTCACTGCTTTTATTCCACTGAGTAATACTCCATTCTGTAGCTATATCACATTTTTTAATCCATCTTCAGTTGTGGGATATTTAGGTAGTTTCCAGGTTCTGACTATTATGAATAATGGTTATATGAACATAATTGAGCAAGTATCTTTGTGGTATGGTTGAACATCCTTTGAGTATATGCCCAAGAACGATATCACTGGGTCTTGAGGTAGATTGAGTCCCAATTTTTTGGTTTTTCCTGCCATACTGATTTCCAAAGTGGCTGTACAAGTTTGCATCTCCACCAGCAATGGAGGAATGTTCCCTTAAATCCACATTCTCTCCAACATATTCTGTCATTAGCATTTTCAATCTTGGCCATTCTGACTGGTATAAGATGATATCTCAGAGTTGTTTTGATTTGCATTTCCCTGATAGCTAAGGAAGTTGAACACTTTTTAAAGTGTATATTGGCCGTTCAAGACTCTTCTGGTGAGAAATCTCTGTTTAAATCTGTACCCCATTTTTAATGGAATTATTTGGTATTTTGATATCTAGCCCCTTGAGTACTTTGTTTTGGTTGTCAATCCTCTGCAGATGAGGGGCTGGTGAAGTCTTCCCATTCTGTAGGCTGACATTTTGTCTTATTGACAAAATTATTTTGTCTTCTGCCTTAGAGAAGTTTTTCAGTTTCAGGAGTCCCATTTATTAATTGTCAATCTCAGTGTCTGTGCTACTGGGGATCAGGAAGTGATCTTCTGTGCCAGTGCATTCAAGACTGCTTCCTATTTACACTTCTATCAGATTCAGTGTAACTGGATTCATGCTTAGATCTTTGATCCACTTGGACTTGAGTTTTTGCATGGGGATAGCTAGGAATCTATGTGCATTTTTCTACATGTCAAAATTCAGCATGATTTGTTGAAGATGATTTATTTTTTTCTATTGTATTTTTTGGCTTCTTTGCAAAAATCGGGTGTTCATAGGGGTGTGGATTTATGTCAGGATCTTGAAGTCGATTCCATTGATCCACATGGCTATTTTTATGCCAATATCAAGCTGCTTTTACTACCATAGCTCTATAATAGAGTTTGAAGTCAGGGATGGTGATACCTCCAGAAGTTCCTTTATTAGACATGATTGCTTTAGCTATCCTGGGTCTTTGTTTTTCCATATGAAGTTGATTACTGCTATTATGAGGTCTGTGAATCATAGTTTTGGGATTTTGATGGGGATTGCATTGAATCTGTAGATTCCTTTTGGTGATATTACCATTTTTACTATGTTGATCCTATCAATTCATGAGCATGGGAGATCTTCCATTTTCTGATTTCTTCCCTAATTTCTTTCTTGGCAGACTTAAAATTCTTGTCATATAGGTCTTTCACTTGTTTGGTTAGAGTTACCCCCAAGATATTTTATATTTTTTATGGCTATTGTAAAGGGTGTTGTTTCTCTGATTTCTTTCTCAGCCCGTTTATCATTTGTATATAGTAGGGTTACTCATTTTTTTTCAGTTAATATTGTATCCACTCACATTACTGAAGGTGTTTATCATTTGTACAAGTTCCCTGGTAGAATTTTTGTGTAATTTATATATATTATCGTATCATCTGCAAATAGGGAATGTTTGATTTCTTCCTTTCCAATTTCTATTCCCTTGATCTCCTTTTGTTGCCTTATTGGTTTAGCTAGAACCTCGAGTACAATATCGAATAGGTATGGGAAGAGTGGACAGCCTTGTCTTGTCCCTGATTTTCATGGTATCATTTTGAGTTTCTCTCCATTAAACTTGATGTTGGCTGTTGTCTTGGTGTATATTGCTTCTATTACATTTAGGTATGTTCCTTGTATCCCTGTTCTCTCCAGAACCTTTTCATAAAGTGCTGTTGGATTTTGTCAAAGGCCTTTTCAGCATCTAATAAGATGATTATGTGTTTTTTCTTTCAGTTTGTTTATATTGTGAATTATATTAACAGAGTTTCGTATGATGAATCATGCCTGTATCTCTGAGATAAAGCCTACTTGATCATAGTAGATGATTTTGTGTGTGTTCTTGGATTTTGTTTGCCATTACTTTATTGAGTATTTTTGCATCAATGTTAATGAGGGAGGTTACTCTGTAGTTCTCTTTATTTGTTGCATCTTTGTTTGTCTTCAATATCAGGGAAAGAATGACCTCATAAAAGAATTTGGCAATATTTTTTTGTTTCTATTGTACAGAGCAATTTGAGGAGTTTTGATATTAGATCTTCTTTGAAATTCTGAAACAATCTGGCCCTGGGCTTTTTGTTGAGGGGGAGACTTTTTTATCAATAAATTCATTTTATTTCCATTAACTCACAAATTAAAAATATCATACAGCTAGTTTAAGGAATCCATTCAAACACATGCCTAGTCCTCATACTTGCTTGGCAAGTACCTTCTAGAGATTATGAGTCCATTTAAATTGCTTTTTTGGTGTTGATTTAAATTTAGTATGTGGAACCTATCAAGAAAGTTGTCCATTGCTTTTAGATTTTCTAATTTTGTAGAGTGCAGGTTTTTGAAGTATGACCTAAAGATTCTTTGTATTTCCTCAGAGTCTGTTGTTATGTTCCCCTTTTTGTTTTTGATTTTTTTAATTGGGATATTCTCTCTCTGCCTTTTGCTTAATTTGGATAAGAGATTGTCTATCTTGTTGATTTTCTCAAAGAACTAACTCTGTTTCATTGATTCATTATATTGTTCTCTTTGATTCAATTTTATTGATTTCAGCACTGTGTTTGATTATTTCCTGTCATCTACTCCTCCTGGGTGAGTTTGCTTCTTTTTGTTCTAGAGCTTTCAGGTGCGCTATTAAGTCACTAGTGTGAAATTTCTCCAAATTCTTGAAGTAGACACTTAATGCTATGAACTTTCCTCTTAGCACTGCTTTTATTGTGTCCCTTAAGTTTGGGTATGTTGTGGATTCATCTTCATTTAATTATAGAAAGTCTTTAATTTCTTTATTTCTTCTGTTACTCAGAGGTGTTCAGCTGAGAGTTGTTCAGTTTTCATGAGTTTTTGGACTTTTTGTAGTTTGTGTTGTTGAACTCTAACTCTTAACTGTCATATCTGAGGAGTCTAAGTCTTGTACCTAAAATGTCTTAGCTAAGATATGAGAGGATAGTAACTGTGACTATCTAGTCTTTAACCCCATGAAAGACCTGCTAAGGAAAATTATATTACCTGAAGAAGCAGAAAGTGCAAGCAAGTGACTGCCAAACGATTCAAGAAATGACAGAAGCGGCTAGCTACTTAAGTAGTCACTCAAAGTCTCTCTGTAACATTGAGGCAACCAGATTTGGTTGTAGGCCTAGAATATCTGACAGACCATTTTCAGAAGAGGGAAAATTTGAAAGAGTGTCCTGTCCTATCTTGACAAGGTTCAACAGTCACTTTTTTATCAAGGTTTATGTTGGGGTTAAGCTCCATTAAACCTCTCAGAATTCAGGAGGAATATAGCAGGTGAAAACTGGCTAAGATATCTGAGTGTAAACAAAATTAGCTCACATAAATCTTTTTATTACATCCCATTTATTTTTTCCATGCTCTCTCTAATGCTCTCTTGATATTTTCCTTTTGATGTTTTTCCTCGATATTCTTCATTGTTCCTTGTTGCTCTTCTTCACTGTTTCTGCCCATCCCACAAAGTTTTCAGTCTATATACCCACAGACATAACAAGCATGTATTTTTTAGAGTTAACAGGATGGACAAGTGACTGAGAAGGTAGGTGCCTTATGTCTCAGAAAGGGCATGTCGTGAAGCTCCCTCAAAGATACAGGGAGGATTAGGATGGAGCTTGCCCCCCCCCAGGCCAAGCATCCTGGTGCTGTATCCACTGGCACCCAGGTGAGAAGGAATTTCTTTCTCTGGGGCTATTTTAATGACCTGCAATTTTTCTTCTTATATATTTTAGAAGTAAAGGTACAAACAGTTAATTTCCTAGACTAAGAGCTTGTGTCAAATGAAAGGTGAAGGTGAGTACAGAATATTAATAGCTTGTTAAGGTAGAGCAAAGGCCAGTAGATTATATTCTCCTGAGTTGGCTGTTAGAGAATTCAGGGCCACCCATACCTGTTTATCAGTAAGAGCAGACATACTGTCTCTCTGCTCAGTGTCTCCTACTTATGGTTCCTTTCTTGTCATTAAGTCCTATCAATAAGGATACTTGTTGGGAACTAGCTTTATGTATATTTGACTATGAAAACAAAAGTTTTGGCTGAGTGAATGCTTTCATACCAGGGCCCCAGTGAGGGGAAAGGTATCTAGTTGCCAGTACAAGAAAAGTCAGGTTTAAAGAATGATTTATACTCTGCTGGGATATTTTGGGATGAATCCCATTATGGAAGGGAGAATCATCATGATTTCACAGGATTTCTACAGAATTGACAGTGACTACCAAAAGACAAGTGTTCCTGAAGCCTTGCAAATTGTGTTCTCGACAAGATCATACTCCTGTGGACCTGCCGACACCTCTGTCAGCTGTACTTCCATTGTATCATACATGTGGCTCACATCAACATTTCCTTGCATGTTCAGACAGCATACTTACTGTCAGCAGTCAATGCAAGAGCAGTTCTTTGCCCAGAAGGATAGCTTTGCCAAGAAGAAAACAAGTTCCATATGGAGTGTATTTGATGCCCATCATTCTCTTATAAATCAGTGCTATCAGAAGCAGTTGTGTCTAACGTTAACAGAATTCTAAATTATTGAAACAGTAAATGCCATATTCTGTAGATCTTTGAGATGTTTGAAGATTAACTGTCTATATGGAGCACATCTCTGTGCCTCTAGAGAACCTAACATAACTATAAGTCAGATTAATATGGGCAACTATCAGCCTGTAATTCTTATTAACCTATATAGCTTAAAGACTAAAGCTTCACATTATAAAAATAAACAATCTTTAAACAGATATGCATCATGAGGCCAATGACCTTGAAGTTGTAACAATATATAGAAATATCTTGATCAGAGGTAGAAATGTATAATGCAATATGACAACAATATCATTAATTTGTATCAACATATAAAATATCTTAAGCAGAAGTAGAAACATACATACAATATGACAAAAAAATTGTTTTTCATTTGTGTACAAAAACATTGTAAATGGAAATAGGAACATACACAATATGAAAAATATAATTTTAAATTTGTATCAATATATAAATTATATTAAACAAGAATGCAAAAATACTTTTACATATGTATCAATATACAAGAATCTATACCAATATAAATAATTGCTAAAATAGTTTACAAGTATTGATACTAAACTACCTTATTATCCTATACTATCTATTCCCCATTTTTCTATTCCAAAAGAGATTCCTGAATCTAAACTTCATTGTTCTACCACAGCCCTATTGTAACTTATAACCAATCCCCAACAGATGGCAATAATCCATAATCCTCAGAAAACAAAATATCTTGGGAGAGGGGCCCATAGATCAGGCATTTTTTTGTTTGATAATTTTTTTAAGATTTATTTATTATGTATACAGTGTTCTGGCATGTAACACTCCAGAAGAATGAACCAAATCTCATTACAGATGGTTATGCGCCACCATGTGGGTGCTGGGAATTGAACTCTGGACCTCTGGAAGAACAGCCAGTGCTCTTAACCTCTGAGCCATCTCTCCGGCCCCCCCTTTTTTTCACAGATTTATTTTTTATATATACTGAGTGTTCTGTCTACATGTTTACCTGCAGGCCAGAAGAGGGCACCAGATCTCACTATAGATGGCTGTGAGCCACCATGTGGGTGCACCTCTGGAAGAGCAGACAGTGCTCTTAACCTCTGAGCCATCTCTCTCCAGCCCCCGCTAATTTTTTATGGATAGCTTTTTCCCTGGGATGGGCATGGTGTCACTAGGATGAGACTGGAGGCTGGAGATGCCTGTAGTCACAGAGAGTCTGGCAGAGTGGGAATTTCAAAAGATGGAGTTTGGGCGTGTAGCTACTGGCATGTAAGCACCTGTACTCAAACCAGCTGGCAGTTCACATGCGCTGACTATGGGCTGGATTCAATTGGATTTACTCCCACACTGGGTACAAAATGTTGGCAAATCCACAAGAGCCCATTTAGATTGATATCAAAAATTTATTGGGATAAACTCACAGATACATGACAAGGTAAATAGCCACCGTAGTCTTCCATTCTGCCCAGGGGTTAATAGAACCAGCAGTCTGATCTCTGGCCAACACAAATGAGCAAGCTACCACCCCTTCTTTCTTTTAAAGGGGTCGCATCAGCAGATAGGAAGCTCTGCCTTTATCCGTGCAGCTAGCCCAAGGTCAGGGGCAGAGGAAATACCCACTACAAAACAGTCCTATAATTTTTTCTTAAGTTTTTATCCAGTTCCAAATCAAGGTAATACTGGGTTTATAAATAGGATTTGTAGCATTCTACCATTTTTATTTCATGGAATAGTTTGTGTAGTATTTAGTTAATACTTCTTTAAAGATCTGATAGAATTCAGAATGAGAAAGAGTCTGTATTAACCCCACTTTTGGAAGTTTTTATGTCACAATCAATGTGGGATTCCCCTCTGTATGCTCTGAATACTATTGGTTAATAAAGAAGCTGTCTTGGGCCTGGCAGGGCAGAATAGAGGTAGGCGGGGAAAGCGAATGCTGGGAAAAAGAAGGCAGAGTCGCGAATCGCCATGAAGCCCTGCCAGAGACAGACGCTGGGGACAGAACTTTACCCAGCAAGCCACAGCCACATGGCGATACACAGATTAATCGAAATGGACTAGTTGAGGATGTAAGAGCTAGCCAATAAGAAGGTAGAGCTAATAGGCCAAACAGTGATTTAATTAATAGTTTCTGTATGGTTATTTCGGGTCTGGGCGTCTGGGAGCGAACAGGCAGCCGCTGCACTTCAAGTGTCACTGATTGTTATAGACATGTTTATATACATGCATGTATGTTTGTATATGTGTGTATATGTCAGTAGAATAATGTTTTCAAGGTATTTCATAATGATTTTCTGAATTTTGTTGGTGTCTATTCTTTTTTCTTTTTACCTCTATAAAACTTGGATGTTCTTTCTATTTTGATTAGTTTGACTAAGAGTTTGTTGAACTGGTTTAAGTCTTGACAACACCAACTCTGTTGTATGAATTTTTGGTGTCTAGATTATTTGTTCCTTCCTTTTTCTTTGATTTATTTGCAAAAAAATATTATTTTATCTCTCTCCCTAACCCTCTTTCCTCCACTGTGTGTATGAGCATGTGTGCATGTGTGCGTGCATGTGTGTGTGTGTGTGTGTGTGTACCCACGATACCACAGGGCTGGAAGTCTACTATTGTTTGAACTATAGCATGCTGTATATAGGGTTTTTTTTCATGGCATTTCCTGCATTATTGGATTATTCTTTTGAGATTTTATCTTATTCATTCTGTTAATTCTACTGAGTGAGTGTAGAGACCATTACCAAATTTAAAGTCAATTAAGTCAGTTTTATTTTACTGTACAAAGGACTGACTCTCCAAAGCAAGATTTGGGAGTGTATGAATCTTTCAGGCCTCCTGATAGAGGAGAAAAAGCGCAGAATGGGTATTTCCAGAGGAATTTGGTAATGTATGGACTTGGCATGTGAATTACAGGAGCAAACAACAACTAAGATTATTTTACAGATCATCTTGGCAGAACATCTCAAAATCCTTGGCTGAATACCTTATCTTATCAGGGCAGAGTTAACTGTAGAGTGTGGAACATGTCAAATTCCAGGAATAGGTTCAAGCCCCATCAATTTGAGTTTTGCAGTAAATAAAAATGAACTTACATTGACCTTGTAACAAGATAGCTTCTAATCTTAAGATTTGAAGGCTGGTCCATCAACTCTCATTGACATCATTTACTTTGGATTTGATACTTCACACATAGTGATGATTCTGCCTCAGGTTTTCATGTTTCTTTTATTTATTCATTGGGGTTTCCATATCTCAAGTTATTTTCTTGGTTGGATTTTTCTTTCCATACCTGTTGTATTCTTTCAGTTAAGATATTTGTAATATTCAAAGGGAGCTAGTCTGTAGAAAGTTTTAGGTTGTGTTCTTCCTCAGTGGACAGAGAAAATATTCTTTGCAGAAATGATACAACAGCTAAGTATAATAGTTAAAAACGAGGTGTTCTTCAACTTTTAATATCTTTTAATATTGGGGTATCAGCTAAATAGCATGTGATATGTATGAGATAAGAGCTTCTAAGTTGCTATATGGTGGTGGCACACACCTTTAATTCGAGCACCCAGGAAGCAGAAGGGGGTGGATCCCTGAATTACAGTCCAGTCTGGTCTATACAGAAAGTTCTGGTATAGCCGTCGCTACAAAGAGAAACCCTGTCTTAAAAAAAAAAATGGATTAAAAGCACACAAGGGAAGAGAAAATTAGAGGGTATAATCCCTCTGCAACAGAAACTCTCTCTCTCTCTCTCTCTCTCTCTCACACACACACACACACACAGAGACACACACAAACATACACAAATGAAAGGAATAACATAGATCAGAGATAGGTGTGGGGAATATTATTTTAAGCTGTGTTACTTTTGTTAGCACTGCATTTGTTTAACACTCTGAAGCTGTGATTCCTTGCCTGTCTAAAACACCTGATGGTCCCAATAAAGAGCTGAACATCCAATAGCAAGGAAGGAGCAAGGGTAGGTGGGGCTGGCAGGCAGAGTATAAATAAAGGAGAAACAAGGGAAAAGAACAAGGAGAGGAGGACACTAGGGGTCAAGTCAGCCATGGAGTAAGAGTGAAAGTAAGATATACAGAAGTAAGAAAAGGAAAAATCCCTGAGGCAAAAGGTAGTCGGGATAATTCAGGTTAAGGAAAGCTGGTTAGAAACAAGCCGAGCTAAGGACGGGCATTCATAACTAAGAATAAGCCTCTTTGTGTGATTTATTTGGGATTTGAGTGGTGGGTCCCTCAAAAGAACGAAAAAGCCAAAAGACAAAGAGCCAAAGAACAAAGATTAAAAGAGTAAAATGTCACATAACATTTTGACACACCGGCGTCGGGCTGTATTTCCATGAAGAACCTGAAAAAGCTTTAAAAAAAAAAATACAGTGTCCTTAAGAAACCCAGCTGTACAGCAGAGCAATTAACAGGTTTTTTTTCATGCAAAACAGAAACAAAAAGACTAAGGAAAAATGCTTGCCACAAACTTCAGCATTCTAGAGCTCTAGGGTGTTGAATGCAGTTCCTGGTCACGTACCTCCAAACTGGCTGCAAGCTTTAGGCTTGGCATTTATGACCCAACACAAGAGCGGCCAGAGCCAGCCTATAGAGCATGTGGAGGAGCCAGGTGTAGCACAACAGTCTAAAGTTTGCTCGTGCGGTCAAAAAAGGCTAAAAGATATGCGGTAAAATAGATCCAGATTGGGGGGAAAAACCCTCTAAATAGGTTCCAGTGTGTTTTACCATGTATATAGGCAAAAGAAAGAAAATGGATATAGGCAGTCATAGAAAGAAATACAAAGATTAAAAGTAATAAAGTCTTTAGAGACAGTAAAAGTAACATAAAAGAAAAAAAGCCATGTAAACATGTGAACTTCACAGGGAGTCTGGATCCTGTATGCTTGTGTTGATCCTGAAATTTTGATTGCTGAAAAGCAAAGGACAGCTGCTAAGAGACTTGGACTTGAAAGAGGGACTGTGGAAATAAACCAGGCTAGAATGGCTTAACTTTTAAAAAGTCAACAATTGTATTTATTCAAGGCCAGTCTGGACAACAGAGTGAGTTCCAGGACAGGTTCCAAAGCTACATAGAGAAACCCTGTCTCAAAAAACACACACAAAAAAATTATATTTGTCAAATGTAAATTAAAAATGCTTTGGAGAAGTGACTTTGCTTTTGTTTCACAGGAAACAAGAGGCTGTGGATTTATTCCAGGTTGATATGGATCTGGTTTGATCAAAGCAGACCATATGAAACTTGGCAGGTGATAGATAGCAACAAAGGCTATAACTGGTCTTCCCAGGACTTGGTCATTATCTCAATTTTCTCAGGGACGCTAAAAATGTCTTCACTCACATTCAGCAGAAAGCAGTCTAGGGAAAACAACTTCCACATTCCCAAACATTGGGTTGAGGGAGACCTTTGGTCATTTCATGGGTAATAAATGTTTGTTATATTTAGGGGAACATGTAATTATAGGCTTAAAAAACAGCTATTAATCTCAGATATTTTTCATTGGCATGGATTTTGGAATATGAATACAAATTCAAAGTCAAAATTTTATTATGCTGTATATATAGTTTTGCTCTTATTTAAAGGACTTTTGTATATTGATATAAATTTAAGATCATTTTTAACAACATACTGTATATATGTTTCTATGTTGGGCCTCATGAGGCCCAGACATGAGGTCCAGTGTAACATCCTGAGCCTAACTTGAGTTGGTGTGAGGCCTAGTGTAACTTCCTGAGCTTAACTAGAGTTTGGAGACCTAGACCCGCCTCTGCCCAGCCACCTCTAGTGTGGCAGAATATTGTTGGCCCTTGTTCCTTACTCTGCCTTAACCCATCCCAAGCTTCTCCACTCCCATCAGAACCTTATATAAGTCCCTGCTTGATACCATTAAAAGAGATCCTGCTTTGACAGACTCCCAACTCAGTGGGTGTTTTTCTCCCCAGGGCCCAAGGGGCAGGGGAGGGGGAAGGGGAAGGGCGGATGGGTCATTTGACACTCACCATCCCCACTCAGCCCCAGGGAGAGTCTGGTGGTTTGGGCACTGCCCCCACTCTTTCTGCCAGAGAACCTGGCATTTCTACTCTTAGTTATAGGATTTTTGTATATTGATACCAATTTAAGGATATTTTTGTTATTTTATATATATATATATATATATATGTGTGTGTGTGTGTGTGTGTGTGTGTGTGTGTGTGTGTTTCTATTCTTCTTTAAGGTATTGTATCTAGGCAGTTCATTTAAAAATGTAAGGTAAAATTTTAGTTTTTGAAAGCTATTATTATGAACTATTTAGGATAATTAAGGAACACAGATCAGTAGTTAGTCATCTATAACAATCAAATTTGTAGATAATGCTAGGTATGTTTTTTAGATCATATAGAGATGTATTTTAGATAGATAGATAGATAGATAGATAGATAGATAGATAGATAGATAGATAGATAGATAGATGGTCTTCAAATCTTTCCATGACCTACAGAATATGGCATTTAAAGTGTTTTGTTAACTTACAATTTTTCATTACAATGAGACACATCTACTCCTGGCGACATCAATTTACTTCAGAGATGATGGGCATTGAATAAACTCCTTATGGAGTTTGCTTTCAGTATGGAAAGACTAGCTATTTGGGAGAGAAGCTGCTCTTGCCTGGACTGCTTGATAGTATGTTATATAAACTGAACATGCAGGACCCACAGGAAACTGACTGCTGAATGTTACCAAAACAATGTGGGATGGTCCTTCAGGGTTCCTGTTTCACAGAGGAAACTGCCAGACATTCTGCAGGACAGAGAGAAAAGTGACAAGCTGCTAATATAGGCAGGACAGTCCTTCAAATTTCCTGCTTCATTGAAAAGTCTGCCAGATACTACTATGGGCCTGTAGGCTGAAGATGGGTACCCCAATGTTGCAGAGAACTTTGGGTGACTGTCCAGGCAGCCAGATGTTTCTGTCATTTCTAGAGTTCTTGTAAGTCATTTGCAATGCACTTTTCGTTTATTTAAATAATATTATATCCTTCTGGTGCCTATGATGGAGTTGAAGACTAGATAGTTATAGTTGCAGTTTTCCTTAGATATGATAGAAAGTAAGTTAGGGATAAAATTTTGGATTTATTAAGATAGGATAGGTTATGGAGTATTTTCTTTCAATTTACTAGATACAAATGAATTGGAATTCAGTATACTGTGAATGTAATCTTTATTTGATAATTGTTCTTATTGTATACAGTCTTACTATGTTAAAGTTAAAACTTTTCATTTTTGTTTAGAAAGAAAAAATGGGAAATGTTGGGGAATATTATTTTAATGTGTGTTACTTTTGTTTATGCTGCATTTGTTTAACTCCTTGAAGCTGTGATTCTTTCCTCTCTAAAAGAGCTGATGGTCTTAACAAAGAGCTGATTGGCTGATAGCAAGGTAGGAGCAAGGATAGGTGGGCCAGCAGACAGACAGAGTATGAATAGAAGGAGAAAAGAGGAGGAGGAGGAGGACCAAAGGAACAAGGAGAGGAGGACACTAGGGGTACTGGAGAGAGATGGCACAGTTCCTATGTGGGTTCCCAGTACCCACATGGTAATTAATAGTCATCAGTAACCCTAGTCCCCCCTGGGGACTGATGTCATTTTCTGAATTCCAAATTCACCAGACACACAAATTGCAGACATACATGCAGGCAAAGCACCCATATACATGAAATGAAATCTTTTATATAAAAAAGATGGATAGAGAAAATATATCTTAACAAGTAACTGAAAATCTATAATATGTCTTAGGAACATGTAGATGATGTTTAGACCAGCCATTCTCAAGCTGGGGTCATGACTCCTTTGGGGGTCAAAGTACCTTTTCACAGGAGTCACATATCAGATATCCTGTATGTCAGATATTTACAATCCATACCAGTAACAGAATTACAGTTATGAAGTAGCAGAAAAATAATTTTATGGTTGGGGGTCACCACAACATGAAGAACTGTATTAAACAGTTGAAGCATTAGAAAACTTGAGAAACACTGATTTGAACTTTGGGAACTTCTGTTTCACAATATCTAGGAAATCATGTCAAATCTTCAAGAATAGTTTTAAGTTTTAAATAGAGATTAGAGTTTTGTTTCTCATGGTATAATAATATGAATTAATGTAGAAATATACAATTTCTCTTAAAATTGGAATTTAATTCAACCTTTGAAAATCTCTTTAGTGAAATAGCTTATGTAGAAATGAAAGCTATAATTATTTATGCCTTAAACTTAAGTTCTCATGAGGAGAGTGTTTGCTAATAAAACTTACACTAAAAGTAGACACATGGTCATATCATTACAGAAGCAGGTTTGTACAAGATCTGACACACTGAAAAAGAACCCAGGCATCTGAAACAAGATAATCCCACAGAGCATTAATTCCATCTTTTCTCTCAGATCAAGAATAAAGTACCATTGTTCTTTCAGAGAACATCAGATTCCTGTTATACTGTTTCAGAAGTATTAATTTTTTTGTATTAAAAACTGTTATGTCCTTCAGGTCCTGGCTGGTGGGAAGACAAACACCCCCCACCTGATGCTCAACTACACAGATGGGGGCTAGCTGGGGCCCTGGCTGGCAGGGAGATAGTCACCGGGGGCCTCCTTGCCCCGGCTCTTGGGAAGAGAGCTTGGGGCACACATGACGCCACAGGCCCAGGGCATGTATGCCCTATTACAATAAGGAAATATTTAGTGGAGATTTTGAAGTAATAAAGAAATGGAATAGTTCATGGGAATAGATATGGGAAGATGCAGAAGGGAAGACATGATTATGGTGAGGAGTTGAGTGAGGAGTCGGAGGCCTGTTTGTTACCTGGATTCATGGTGATGGCGGTGAGAAGTAGGCTGAGGGGCAGATCTGCTTGCTGCCTGATGTCATGATGATGATGTCAGCTGGGCTGATGCCAAGGCCCATATGGGCTTCTTGATCCTACAGTAGCCATGGTCTGTGTTGATATCCATTGCTCCTGGTGCTGGGAAGTGTTGTGCTGATTCCAGTGACCTGGGCCTCCTTCGTCTGTGTTTTGGACCATACTCCATGCTGCTCCTGGGACCATACTGATCGGGGTAGCCTTTGCTGCTACCTGGGACTATGGAGCTAAGCAGGCCTGGGCTGCTGCTAAAGACCATGTCTGGGTCCATGGTCCTACCACAGCTGAGGTCAATGTTGACTCCCATGTCCCAGGGAGCAATGAAAGGCCACACGAAGCCTGTGGTTTGGACCACAACCTGGGACCTCGCTGGTATACGGGACCATACTTCTACCAGATTCATCCTGATCCAAGTTCCCAGAGCTGCCACTTGGAGTTAGGATATCATCCAGGCTGAGCTGCTGCCTGAGGGCATGTCTGGGTCTGTGGCCTAGCTGCAGTCAGGGTCTGTATAGCAGGATTAATAAAAAAGCCAGAAATGGAAACTGACCTTTTTCAACCTGAAGGTCAGAAAAAGCAAAGCAGCCAGCCACTAGCTCTTACCTCTACCTTAGTCCGAAATGGCGATCCAAAAAATCTCAGAATGAGACTGTGTGTGAGAGCAGTCTCCTCCCGTTTTATATTCCCCTCTAGTTCTGGAATTAAAGGCATGCACCACTATCACCCAGTTTCTATGGCAAACTACAATGGCTACTGGGATTAAAGGTGTGCGTCACCACTGCCTGGTCTGTAAGGCCGAGCAGTGCGGCTGTTTTACTCTCTGAACTTCAGACAAGCTTTATTTGCTAAAATACAAATGAAATACCTCTACAGATATGTGTTGAGGTCTGCAGTCCAGGTTGCTACTGGCAACCCTACTAAGGCCAATACAGTGGTCTGGAGAAAAGACTGCAACTTGGTTTGAGTCTGAGGGCCATGTTACAGCACAGGACATACAGATATGAGTGGACTGTGCTGCTACATGGGGTCATGGGGTCATCTGGGCCCAGGCTGCTGCTGAAGGCCATGTCATGGTTTGTGGCCCTATACCAGCCAGGGTCTGGATTGACGTATGAGGCACTTGTTTCCACCACAAGCCATGAGGATGCCCAGGGTGACATCAGTCACCTGAGTTCAGGTTGGTGTCTAAGGGCCAGGAAGCATCCAGGTCTGAGGATACTGCACTGCTACACACAAGGTCCTGGTGATGTCTGGGCCAGAGCAACAGCTGAGGGCCATGTCAGGGTCCATGGCCCTATTGCAAACAGGGTCTGTGTTGATGTCCAGTGCACCTGCTACCATGGAAGGCTGTGCAAACACCACAGCTCGAGGCCATGTTGGTGTCTCAGGGCCATACTGCCACTGGGGCAGTGGTGATATCCAGACCCAGTCACTGTCGAGCGTCATGTCAGACTCCATGGTTCTACCATGACTGGGGTCTGTGCTGAAGTCCAGGTCCTGCACTGCCACCAAAAGTCACATAGAGGCTCAAGGTTAGGGCCACAACCATTCCTACCTGAGAGGCCAATCCCTCCACCCAGAACAGGTGATGTGGGAAGTCCTTTTGTATGTTTGTTGCTTTCATTGGTTAGAAGCTGCTTTGGCCTGTGATAGGGCAGAATAGAGCTAGGTGGGGAAAACTAAATGAGTGCTGGAAGAAAGTAGGTAGAGTCAGTAAGAAGCCATGTAGCCCCGCTGGAGACAGATGCCAGACAGAACATTATCCAGTAAGCCACAGCCACGTGGTGATATACAGATTAATAGAAATGGGTTAATTTAGGATGTAAGCGCTAGCTAATATATGCTTAAGCTATTGGCCAAACAGTATTACAAATACCAGAGTGTCTACTAGGCCCAAGCTGCTGCCAACGGCCATGTCTGAGTCTGTGGCCCGGCTACAGCTGGGGTCTGTGTGGATGTCTGTGGCCTGTGTCACCTTAGGAGGCCCTGGGAACCATGCAAGATGAAATCAGAGGGCTACGCTGAGCCGGCCACACCCTTTACTGGCTCTGAGAGAGCTGGCCTTGCCTCTCGCTGGACACTACAGCAAGAGAGCTGGCCCCTGCATGCTGGAGAGATGGTCCCCACCCCACATCACAGGCCAGGGTGAAACAGCCCTGAGGGCATGCATGTAGGGGAGTTGACCCCATTCACTTGCCCAAGATGGGTGGCGCCAGGGGCCTGAACCGACCAGCTTGGCTACTATCCAGGCCCACAGCTTGGCCTTGGGTTGACCCATCCTAGCATCTACCCCATCCAGGACTGACTGGAGTTGGTGAAGGGACTGGTTCTGTGGAATGATACCTGCAAGGTCACCAAGACTAGTGGCAGCCACAGGCTAGCCCAGAGGAGTTCCAGTTAGGACCCAGTGATGGTGTACCAGAAACCAGAGGCCTTGGACCAGACCAGTGACTCATTGCAATGAACATTTGACAGTAAAGCTGATGGAACGAAGAGGTATACTATATGCACACTTAAACCTCCATTGCCACCAGCATGGATGAAAAGATGTTGGAGAAGCAGGAAAGGAGAAATGAAGAGATTTTTCTGTTGTTGTGGATTTTGTTTTGTTTTTGTTGTGGGTCTTTTGTTTGTTTTGTTTTGGGTTGTTTTGCTTCTACTTTTGTTCTCTTGATTGCTTACTTTGAATTGTTTCCTTATGTGGGGTGTGTGTGGCAGGGATGAGGGGGGGCACAGGGAGGACCAGAAAATGAACAGAATTGGGGTGCATGATGTGAAACTTGCGAAGAGTCAATAAAGAAGTTATTTTTTAAAAAAAAGTTTTGTGAAGGCTGGAGAGATGGCTCAGAGGTTAAGAGCAGAAGTCCTGAGTTCAACTCCCAGAAACCACATGGTGGCTCATGACCATCTATAATGGGATTTGAGGCCTTCTTTTGGCATGCAGATGTATATGCAAATGGTACCCATATATATATAAATAAAAATATCACACTGAAGAAACTGTAAGAAGGTAGTAAATAATTTTTAAAATTTTGTGAGAAAATTTTCTGCTTCTTTACATGGACAGTGGATAAAGATTTCAAAACAGGGGACTGGACATGGCTCAGCAGGTAAAGGTACTTGACTCCAAGAATGACAACCTGAGTTCAATTCTGAGAACCACATGGTGGAATCAGTTAACAACTCCAGCCTCTCTCTCTCTCTCTCTTTCTCTCTCTCTCTTTCTCTCTCTCTCTCACTCACACACACACACACACACATACACACACACACATACAAATAAATAAGAATAAAAATAAAGATCACAGAAGGCCTGGCATAATGGCACACACCTTTAATCACAGTACTCAGGAGGCAGAGACAGCTGGATCTTTGAATGTGAGGCCAGCCTGGGCTACATAAAGAGTTCCAAGGCAGCCAAGGCTAATCGCAAAAAGTTGACGAGATAAGTTAGTATAACTTAAGACTACACAAAAGACAAACTTTGCAAAAATCAGAGGCTTTCCTATGTCATAACAGCAAAAATTCTGTAAAGATTACAGAAAGGAAAACAATCACGTTCAGAACAGACACATAAGGGACTAGAGAGATGGTTACGAGCATTTGCTGCTCTAACAAAGAACACAAGTTTTCAAACTCAGAAATCCATCTGCCCCTGCCAGATGGAAAACAACTGTCTTTAATTCTAGCTTTAGGCTGTCTGATCCCACTGACCTCTACAGAAACCTACACTTCTGTAGCCCACAAAGACACATGCTAAAAAAAAAAAAAAAAATCATCTTCAACAAAACCCTGTGGGAATAGACCTAACAAAGAGGCAAAGCTGAGAATCTTATAGGTTGAAGAAAAGCATTAAAGACAACACTACAGGATGGAAGACCTCTCATGCTTATGGATTGGCAGAATTAGTGTTGTGAAGAAAGTGTCTATAAGCAATCTACAGATTCTCTGCACCTATATCAAAATTCTAATGGCATTCTTCACAGGTATAGAAAAAAGTTCTGAAAGTTATATGAAATTGAGACCACAGAAAATGAAAAAAACTCTGAGCAAAAAACAGCATATTGGAATAAATGCAGACACATAAAGCAATGGAGCAGAACAGAGGACTTGGATGTAAACCCATGTGACTGCAGCAACCTGACTTTGACAGATGCCACAAATACATAATAAAGATTCATATTTCCATTCTACAAACTGGTACTGCCCAACTGCATATCTACACTTAGAAGACAGAAACTCTTTTGTAGTTGGAGGCTGCTTGTTAGTTCCCAGCTGCCCAGTCCCAAAATAATCACACAGAAACTCTATTAATTATAATACTGTTTGATCAATAGCTTAAGCATATTTCTAGCTAGCTCTTACATCTTAAATTAACCCATTTCTATTATTTTATATTTTACTATGAGACTTGTGGTTTACTGGTAAGGTTCCTGTGCGTCTTTCTCCTTCGGTGGCTACATGGTATCTCTTTGACTCTGCCTACTCTCTCCTCCTCTATCTGCCTTGCCCTATTCTGTGCTGCAATAGGCCCAAAGCAGCTTTTTTTATTAACCAATGGTATTCACAGCATACAGAGGGGAATCCCACATCAGTCTTATCCTGCTTCAAAAAATTAATGTTAAGAGCCCAAACTCCAAAACTGTTACAGGAAACACTTCAAGGTAGGCACAGACAAAAACATTATTTAAAAGACCCAGAGCAGACCAAATTCTAGCCTGGCTTGGGTGCTGGAGGCCTAATGAGCGCTCAGCCTATCCTTTCGGTTTAGAAGGATAATAATAAGAAGAAGAAGGTTAGGGTTAGGGTCCACTAAGTTGACAAATCTTTAATAAGCTGTAAAATGTGGAAAGTAACTTGTTTTCTGTTAAATCTTGGCTGCATACAAATAAACACACACCCCAAGTACTCCCAAAATAATGGCAAATATTAAAATACAGAATTTCATTAAAAAGTTGTGATACAAGAAAAGGAACAATTTAGTGAAAACCCTGAAGAGTAGAAGAAAATCTGTTGATAGAGCATCCATATGTATAGCCAACAAAAGGCTAATATGCATGCAAACAAATAAATTCATATGCAAACAACTAAACACTGGGCTGGAGAAACAGCTCAAGGGTTAGGATCACTAATAGTTCTTGCAGAAGACTCAGGTTCAATTCTCAGTACACATGGTAACTCACACCACCTGCAACTCAAGTTCCAGGGTCTCTCATGACCTCTTCTGGCTTCTGTGGACTCCTCCATACATGTGGTGCCCATGATCTCTCTCTTTCTCTCTCTCTCTCTCTCTCTCTCTCTCTCTCTCTCACACACACACACACACACACACACACACAATGAAAATGAATAAATATCAAGAATTCAAAGAACACCTAAAACAAAAGGGGTTCTGATAAAATGAATAGAATTCTAAGCAAAGAGCTCCAACTAATCAGTAATGTATGAAAGTTGCTACCTCATTCCAACTCTCAAAAATTAAAGTTACTTTTTAACGTGAAGTTCAACATTTATAGACACACTGTTTTCTGTAATTCTTTCACCCAGTTTATTATACATAGAGGTTTCGAAAAGCCTAGAAAATTTAAAGAACAGAAATGAAATGAGACAAAGTACCCAATTACCTTGTAAATTACCTTGTGCAATTGTAAATGAAAAAGTTATATGATGAAATGAAGTAAGTTTGCTCTGAGTAAATCATATTTACAAAGATTAATTTCATTAACAACCTTTATTTTCTCTTCTTGTTTTGGCAGTGGTGGGGATCAAAACTAAGGTAAAAATGTTGGGTAAGTGTTCTAAAACTGGATTCTAACCCTAGCTTTCTTTCCACCTCATAAGTATTTAATATTTGCATATCACTTCACTCTTTTTAAATTATCAACACCAGGCATGGAAACAGTGTTTCCATAGCAAGCGTAGAGAACAAAGGGTATCTCCATATTGCATTCTTAATTCTGAAAGTTCCTAATCGATCATGCTGACATGTGAGAAATATTTGAAAAGTACAGCCTAATACGCATTTTCTGAGAACCACAAACTTGTTTGAAACGATGGTGCTTTCTCTGTCCATTACTAGGCATCTACTGGGAAAACTCATACATACATGCTCCTGGCTTACAGTCAGACATCTGACTGAATGAACTTAAGTATTTCCATCGACATAAGAAAGATAACTGACATGAGCTTTCATATTTTAAATGACAAGGGGAAAGCAAACACGCAAAGATAAATGACATATGCTCCTAAAGCCTAACCTCACACTGGGAGCAATATGCTGAATGATATTTTCTGGTATCATAATTAGGGGCAGCAGGTAGTGATGCACTGTGATAATCATGTATACAAACACATAAAACTAGCAAGCACGCCACAGCCCATTACACCCAATAGAAATACACATGGTTTGATGATTTTAACAAACTTTACACTAAGTAACTATGGCAAAGTAACAGTGTAGGCTAGGGTTAATGTTCACCAGTTTGGATGTATTTAACATAAATCACCTTCATCTTTCCCTCTTGCCATGATTTAAAAGGATAAAATCTAAGAAGCACTGGTATTAGTGGAAAATAGAGTTCAATATATTTTAACCAAATACTTAGTAGATAACAAGTAAAATAGGAAAAAAAAGTCCTAAAAAAGTGATATTTGCAAAAGTAGGAAATTCTCCTCAGTAACTAGGATAAAGTACAAACAAGGAAAAACAGTAACATCCTGGACATTGACCTGAAAACCCAAAATTAATCTGAGTCACGAAAATGAAGAAAATGGCCAGCCTTTTAAAATGAGATTAACTTGTGCTCATAAATCACTACTTCCTCCCACTATATCACAACCTTCCAGGTGAGACCATTATTACAATACAAAAGACAGAACTATATTCAACCACAAAGTACTTTTAATAAATAGGAACCCCAAACTACATTAAAGTGTATTCAAGTCATTTAAAACAAGTATCAAGTAGGTTAGAAATTGCACCTAATGAGGACTAACACTATCATTAATCACAATTGAAAAGATTCACTAAAATTCATTACATTTTATTGAGATACATGGTATGGTCTTGTTCATTTTTTGGCCAGAAAAACACATCAGCCTAATATATTTTTTGTTTTGATGAGCAAAGAAACACTTATAATAAAAGTTAAACAATATAAGCATAAAAGAATTTTATATCTTAAAAATCAGTTCAAACCTATGAACATGGCAATAGGTTTTAACTTTTTAAAAGATATACAATTTTAAGCATGGTGTGGCACATCTGTCTGAGTTTGAGGTCAGCCTGGTCTACAAAGTGAGTTTCAAGAGAGTCACAGGT
>PVIU01011025.1:0-66929 GCA_004026605.1 Ondatra zibethicus
TTTCAAAGCAGATGGAAAAATTCAGTAGACACAATTTCAGCAGCTTCCTAAGGCTCTGCAGAATGAAGGTCAACCCCCAATCCAATATGTAATGATTGTTTCCTTCACCTGCTGTGAAAGCAAGCCCAAATATGTCTTCTTCTCCATTTCTCTACCTGGACAAACGACCACCCCTGTACATTTTCTCCTCTGCGTTCTTGAATCTTAATGATTGAATTCAAGAAAGGAGATGATCCATCTCCATCAACACCTGAGGAAGCTCCAGGGATATCTACTTTTGGAGCTAGTCCCAAAGTTCCAACTTCTGTCACTTATTCGACTTGGTGTTTCTACACTATAAACAGGTATAACCAAGTAGATTCTGAGTGGTAGATGTAGTAATTGACACAAATAAGTAGTATGAGGAAAAAAAACTAGCTTTGTTCTCATATATTTGTATATTAATGGTGATATTACTTATAAGGTGAGCAAGCTGAGCAAAAAAAATTGTGTAGAAACACAAGAGGGGATGTTAGTAAAATAAAGTGTGATGCCATGGTAATAAGGAAGACTTGTGCCATAAAATTAGAATACCTGATTTATGTTGTTACTATAATATGATTCTTCCTTTAAACCAATTTGTTTCAGCCTGTACATCAATGCTCAGTTATTCTACAAGTTTTAAATATTTGAAGCAAGTCATAAAGCATATTCAAGATTTCAAAGGTATGTCTTTCATCTGTGGTTGATTTTCAAAACTATTTTTACATAACATTCATATCCTTTCATACCCTGTTAGGTTCATGATCATGCATTCAGAGACTCACAAATGAATTTGTGATTTTTAAATTGCATATTGATAATGATAAAATAACTGAGAATTCACACAAATATTTGATGAGTTTTAGAGAGGCAACTACTTAAGATAGTATTCAGTAATAAATAAATTAAAATTACATTCTTTCCCCTAGTGTGGTTTGCTGGTTAGAAGGACCTTGGGTTCATTATTATTAGAGCATGAATCTTATGCCACGTGTGTAGTAGTTAATATCATTCATATAGAAGTGAAATAGTTAGCTAATAATGGACTTAGTAATACTCTGAAAATATTTTTAATTATTTTACTACAATTTTTATAATTGTCCTAGGCAAAAATACGGTAATTATTTCTAAGAAATATTATTTTGTTTGGTTCTTCAGGGAATGGATGCTCAAAGATACTGCAAAATTATTCCTTTGGCTTATAAATGTAGTTCCTTAATATTTACTATTATAATATATAATTATATAATATATAATTGTAATATACTATGTATGGTCTTGCATGTAACACCATAAAAGCTTTTTTTTTAATGCTGTCCTTGTGTGTAAAAATGAAGTAAATGGGAAACTTCTTGTTTATTCATAAGGTCTCATTGTGTTTGTAAATTTGAACTTACACAATATACAGGAGTAGAAACTGCTAAGTGTTGTGCTTGTGAAGGACTATTTCTCTGAGGTTTCTTCCTTTTATCCACACAATTAATTATGACTTGATTATGAAGATATATTAGATATTATTAGAATTAGTTATTAATTTATGGCTTATAAACATGGAAAAGTTTAAGAAAAATTATAATATAAATTTTATTATGAAGGGGACTCTAACTTGCAAGTTATATAGAATACACACTATATAAAACTGCAAGGACTCCAACTACAAAATGGACAACTATACAAGTCATTAAATAAAATTTAGTGTGACAGAAACCCCTATTCTATTAATTGTTAAATGACTTAGTGTCATATATTTGGATCTCTAATTCAAAGTAGAGCTCCTAAAATCTGGAACTACAACTCTGCATAATAATATTTGACTATGATAAATGTAGTGATACCAGTTTTAACAGTCAGTTTGTGGGAGTAATCATTGGGATGAAGTAGTTTATCTCTACTATTATTACCTCAATGATTTATTTTTTAAAAAAAGCTGGTGTATTCACAAACATTTTTATCAGTCTTCCTTTTTCCTTCAACGCAGTCATCAAATAGATTATATGTCCTGTCATTCCAATTTTATTAGGTTCATTTTGTGTGACTCTGAAGTTTTTGTTCGAATTCTTTTTAGTGAAATCAGCAGGCAGATCATTTCATTTCATTCAACAATAGAAAGGCCATCATTTCCCAGAGTTGGCAGTTTTTCTGCTTCAAATATTCTGTAATTTAGTTGGCTACTCTAATAGGGTTATATTTCATGTATGCTGAATACACCCTTTATGCTTGTGTTACTCCTTAGAGAACTCGCAGGCAAAATAAAGTAGTTTATTACATAAGAGATGGCAATTGCATTGACCATTAACCTCAATAACTTGCAAAGGCTATAGAGGAGCTTTTGAAATACTTTGGAGTCAGGTTTAAAGTGGGACAAG
Organism: Ondatra zibethicus; assembly: GCA_004026605.1. Taxonomy (NCBI): domain Eukaryota; kingdom Metazoa; phylum Chordata; class Mammalia; order Rodentia; family Cricetidae; genus Ondatra; species Ondatra zibethicus. Next base: position 2,388 of record PVIU01011025.1, read on the forward strand.
CTGTTTGTTCAGGCTGTAGCACTGACATATAAAGTGAAGTCTCATAATCGCTCTGCTCACAAGAAGACATATCATTTCCAACTCAAGAATACTTTATCTGTCTCTCTAAGAAAGGGAGAATCTTTGCCTTGAGTTGCTTTGCTAAGGGATTTATGCTCACATATAAAGCTACAGTGTACATGGAAAATATTTATTCAGAGAATGCAGTATTATATCAGATTTTCCTAGAGTTCTAATTAAGATGCAAATAAATATTATACAAATAGCAAATTGCCTCAGTTAAGTTTTAATGCAACTTTATTAAAAATGTACAGATAGATGCATTCTTTGTGCAACTGGAAAAATCAGATAATTATCATAAAATAAATATGTTACTTATACTTGTTCAGCTAAAATAAGAAACCATTTAAAGTATAATTTTCTTTAAACCACTAATGTCCATTTAATTTCTGCTTTGTAAGCAAAGGCACTTATTATTTGCCAACTATTTTATAGTAACAATTGAATTTATTATATTTACTTTATTTACCTTTAGAAATACATTTTAAAGGTATTTAAACAAAACTTAAATGAAAATTTCACATGATCCAAGTAAACAATTAGGAAAAGCTTATTAATAAGAATTGTCATTTGGTATTTAGTCCTACTGCAACTTGATATGGCCTGGAGATCAGCACCTCCTTGAACAGAAATAGAGGAGGAGTGGTTTCTGAGTAGGAACAGGGGATGAGTTGAGGGCAGGGGAATGGGAAGAGAGAAGGGAAGGAAAACTGTAGGTGGGATGTAAAGCAGATGAATAAATAAATTTTAAAAATGTCATTAAAGATAAAGAATATTAAGGACAAGAAACTTCATTCAAATTTGTATCACCTTCATTTCATTGTCTTACTGCTCTACCTAGAAATTGGAGTACTATAATGAATATATATGGAAAGAGTGGACAGTCTTGTCTTGTTCCTGATTTTAGTAGAATTGCTTTGAGTTTCTTTCCATCTAATTTAAGAAGGCTATTGGTTTGTTATATATTGCGTTTATTATGTTTAGATATGTTCCCTGTATCCCTGATTTCTCCAAGACCTATATCATGAAGGGGTGTTGAATTTAGTTGACATCTTTTTCAGCTTCTAATGAGAAGTTCATATGTTTTCTTTTCCTTTAAGTTTATTTATATGGTACATTACATTGAAAGATTTTCATATGTTGAACCATCCCTGCATCTCTGGAATGAAGTCAACTTGATCAGAAGCCAACTAAGATCAAAAATACCAACAATAGATTATACTGGATAGGATGCAGAATATGGAGAATACTCCTCCATTGCTGGTGGTAATGCAAACTCATTTAGTCACTATCAAAATTATTTAGATGGTTTCTCAGAAAATTGGGAGTCCATCTACTTCAAGATGCAGCAATACCACTCTTGGACATATATCCAAAGGATGCACACTTATAGCACAAAGACATTTGCTCAACTGTGTTCATAGCAGCATTATTTATAAAAGCTAGAACCTGCAGACAACAGATGCTACTCACAAAAGAATGGATAAAGAAAATGTGGTACATTTACAGAATGGAGTACTACTCAGAAGAAAAAAAGAATGACATCTTGAAATTTATAGCCAAATGGATGGAACTAGAAAATACACCCTAAGTAAAATAACCCAGACCCATAAAGACAAACACAGTATGTACTCAGTTATAAATGGATATTAGATGTAATGCAAAAGATAACCAAGCTATAGTCTGTGATTTCAGAGAAGCTAGATAACAAGGAAAACCCTAAGAATGAAATACAAGGATCCCCCTGGAAAGGGGAAATAGACAAGATCTCCTGAAAAAAATTGAGAGCATGGGGAGGAGGTAGGGAGGGCAAAGAGGAGATGGAGGGTAAAGTAGACAGTGAGGGAATGGAATGGACCAGATGGGAGAAGGACAGAAAGGAAGAACAATTAGAGAGATATCCAGATTGAGGGAGCCATTATGGGGCTAGTGAGAAACTTGACACTGGGGAAATACCCTGAAATCCACAAGGATGACCAAAACTATGACACTAAGCTATAGTGGAGAGAGTACCTGAACTGACCTTGCCCTGTAATCAGATTAATGACTGAGATAATTGCCACTATAGAACCTCCATCCAGCAACTGATGGAAGCAGATGCAGAGAACCACAGTGAAGCACCATGTTGAGGTACCAGAAACCAGTCCAAACGAGGGAGGAGTGATAATATGACTAGAGGGTTCAAGACCATGATGGGGATAGCCACAAAAACAGCTGGTCTGAACTAGTCAGAGCTCACTGAGTCTAGGCTGACAGCAGGAAAACCTGCATAAGACCAAAATAGCTCCTCTGAATGTGGGTGGCAAATGTGTGGCTTGGACAGTCTGTGGACCACTGGCAGAGGGACCGGGATTTATACCTAGTGCTTGAACATACGTTTTGGAGTTCATTCTCTTTGGAGGAGGAATACCTTACTCAGCCTAGATATGGGGTGGGATGGATGGGGAGGTGATATGGGGAGCAGATGGAGGAAATGGGAAGAGGGAAGGGAGTGTGAACTGGGATTGGTATGTAAAATTAGAAATGTATTTTTTAAAAAAAAATAAAATAAGAATAAGAAACTAAAAGTAGATATATTGTTAATACAACTTATGTGTCACACTTTTAAAATCAGTTTGGGTTTAAAGATTCAGAAACCATGTAACTGATAGGATCTCACTAACAATATGGGTTATTCTCACTATGTATACCATCATTTATAAAATAAAAATTTGACACCCTTTAAGTGTTAAATTTAATAACAAACAACTTTGTAAAGGTATATAAAATGTAACAAAAATAAATAAAATTCTTTCTCTACTCTACTAATATCATTCTTAACTCTAAAATGCTCCCCCAAACTTAAATAAAATATGAAGTTCAGAACACAGGTAATTGTATTAAGGAATGACAAAATAATGTCAAAATAGTGTCTAGGACATTTGCCAATCTTTTTTTTTCTTTTTTTCATATTCTTTTATTTTTTTTCATTCAAAAAAAATTACATTTCCTCCCCTTCTCCCAGTCCCATCACGCTCCCCCTCTACCCCTCTTCCCTCCCCCTGCTTCCTTAAAAGAGGTCATGGTACCCTGCCCTGTGGGCAGTCCAAGGCCCTCCCCCCTCCATCCTGGCCTAGGAAGGTGTGCATCCAAATAGACTAAGTTCCCAAATAGATAATACATGCAGAAGAGATAGGTCCTAGTGTCATTATTGATGGCTTCTCAATCTGCCCCCATTGGCAGCCACATTCAGAGAGTCCGGGTTGATCATATGCTCGTTCAGTCCCAGTCCAGCTGGATTTTGTGAGCTCCTATTAGATCAGGCACACTGTCTCAGGGGGTGGATCAGCACTTCTAGGTCCTAACTTCCTTGCTCATCTTCTCCCACCTTCTGCTCTTTGACTGGACCTTGGGAGCTCAGTCCATTGCTCTGATGTGAATGTGGGTCCTTGTCTCTATCTCCATCCATCAGACTAAATTTCTATGGTGATGATCAAAATATTCATCAATGTGACTATGGGATAAGGCTAGTTCAGGCACCCTCTCCTCTGCTGCCCAAGTACCTAGCTGGGGACATCCCCGTGGACACCTGCGATCCCCTCTAGTGCCAAGTATCTTGCCAATCCTAAAATGACTCCTTAATGTAGATATCTTATTCCCTTCTCCAATATCCACCTTTCTTCTATCTCCACCCTCCCAATTCCCCAAGCTCTCCCCAGTCCTTCCCTTCTCCCTTCTCCTTCCCCCCTCCTCTTCCCCCATTCCCTCTACCCCCACCCCAACTTTTGCCGGGAAATCTTGTTTGCTTCCAATTTCCAGGAGAATCTATATGTTTTTCTTTGGGTTCACCTTCCTATTTGGCTTCTCTAGGCTTGTGAGCTATAAGCTTAGTGTCCTTTGTTTATGGCTAGAGACCACTAATGAGTGAGTACATACCATAATCGTCTTTTTGGGTTTGGATTACCTCACTCAGGATAGTGTTTTCTATTTCTATCCATTTGCATACAAAATTCAAGATGTCATTTTTTTTTACCACTGAGTAGTATTCTAATGTGTATATATTCCACACTTTCTTGATCCATTCTTCCATTGAGGGTCACCTAGGTTTTTTCCAGGTTCTGGCTATTACAAATAATGCTGCTATGAACATAGTTGCACAAATGTTTTTGTAGTATGATTGGACTTCTCTTGGGTATATTCCCCAAGAGTGGTATTGCTGGATCCTGAGGTAGGTTGATTCCCAATTTCCTGAGAAACCGCCACACTGATTTCCAAAGAGGTTGCACAAGTTTGCATTCCCACCAGCAATGGATGAGAGTTCCCCTTATACCACATTCTCTCCAGCATAGGCAATCATTGGTGGTTTTGATTTTAGCCATTCTGACAGGTGTAAGATGGTATCTCAAAGTTGTTTTGATTTGCATTTCCCTGATGGCTAAGGAAGTTGAACATGACCTTAAGTATCTTTTGGCCATCTGAACTTCTTCTGTTGAGAATGCTCTGTTCAGATCATTACCCCATTTTTTAATTGGGGTATTTAGAATTTTAATGTCTAGTTTCTTGAGTTCTTTGTATATTTTAGAGATCAGACCTTTGTCTGATGTGGGATTAGTGAAGATTTTCTCCCATTCAGTAGGATGCCTTTTTGTCTTAATGACTGTGTCTTTTGCCTTACAGAAGCTTCTCAGTTTCAGGAGGTCCCATTTGTTCATTATTGCTCTTATTGTCTGTGCCACTGGGGTTTTACATAGGAAGTGGTCTCCTGTGCCCATGTATTGCCGGCTACTTCCCACTTTCTCTTCTATCAGGTTCAGTGTGGTTGGATTTATGTTGAGGTCTTTAATCCATTTGGACTTGAGTTTTTTTGCATGGTGATAGATAAGGGTCTAATTTCATTCTCCTACAGGTTGACATCCAGTTATGCCAGCACCATTTGTTAAAAATGCTTTCATTCTTCCATTGCATGATTTTAGCCTCTTTGTCAAATATGAGGTGTTCATAGGTTTGTGGATTAATATCCGGGTCTTCGATTCGATTACATTGGTCAACGTCTCTGTTTTTATGCTAATACCAAGCTGCTTTCATTACTGTAGCTCTGTAATAGAGTTTGAAGTCAGGGATGGTAATGCCTCCGGCAGTTCCTTTATTGTATAGGATTGTTTTGGCTATCCTGAGCTTTTTTGTTTTTCTATACGAAAAACATTTGTCAATCTTTATCACAAAGGATATAAAGAGTGCTTTCAAATTGAATACAAAGCTTTAAAACCAAGAAATGTTTCAGGTTGGTATTGGGGAATCCCCACAAAGTCAGTTTGCTCAAAACATTCTTCTGTATATGAATACAGCTATAATATCCACCCAGTCATGTGAAAAGGGACAACGGTTCTTATGAAAATATGTATGTATTAATGTTCACTGAAAGGTAAACTTCAGTGTATAGAGAGATGGCTCACAGAAAAGCAGTACTGTTTTCTCTTCCAAAGGACCCAGGTTCAATTCCCAGCATCTTAATGACTGCTCATACTTGTCTGTAACTCCAATTCCAGGGATCCTGACACCCTCACATATGGGTATCAAACTTGGTTGATGCATCTGAAGGTTAAAAGAATTTACCTTAGCTCACTTACCTGAACAATGAAGGAGGAACTCGAAGAAAACAAAAAGAGCCTTTCATAATGTATAAACGGGGCAGTGAGATGATTCTCAGGTAAGTTCAGGTTTCACTAACCGTAATGACCAACCTCAGATGGCAGAGAGAACCCACTCCCTGAAAATTGTCTGCTTCTTCCACAAAGGACACATAAACACAGTCTCTCTCTCTCTCTCCTTCTCTCTCTCTGTACCCCAACCACAGACAAACACACAGACACATACTCACACAAACACATGCATACACACTATACACAAATAATAGATGATAGACTGATTGATGGAGAGTTGAGCGACAGATGGTTAGATAGATATATAGGTAATAGATGATTGATAGATAGATAGATAGATAGATGATAGATAGATAGATAGATAGATAGATAGATAGATAGATAGATAGATAGATAGATAGATAGATGTTAAAATAATTTATACATCATGGAGATATAAGGTGGGCAAAGCAAGATAGATGTCAAAATAATTTATACATCATGGAGATATAAGGTGGGCACATCAAGATAAAAAGAATAATGTTTACCATAAATGTTGTATTAGTAGTAATTTCTGTTGATGTGTTTGTGAAAAAATATATTCTTCCCAGGATAAATTGAGCCTTGCATATAGCAAATTTCTTGAGTCAAATTTACAATTTAGTACGTTCTATTACGTTGGCTTTCCTTTGAGTTTAGTACTAGGTTTTTCTGCATGACCTACAGCACAGGACTTGAATGAAAGAGCAGTTAGATAAGCAAATTTATCACCATGAGTTTACCTTGTAGCTTTGGGGCAACTGTAAAATCTCCTGTTGTTGGCTTGTGTTACACTGAATGTTTACCTGCCACTGACTTACTTTGAAATTGCAAGACAGTGTGATGAGTACCTTGAAGTTTATTTTTTCCTCTCTTTCTCTCTCTTCCTCTCTTCCTCACCCTCTCTCCCTGTCTGTCTGTGTGTGTGTGTGTCTGTCTGTCTCTATCTGTGTGTGTGTGTGTGTGTGTGTGTGTGTGCATGTGTGTCTATGTCTGTGTAAATACTTGAATTTTGCTTTTTTCCTGATTTCCAGTATCATTGAATTGGAAACAAATTTAGCCTGTCTCAAACTGGGTGATATCACTGACCCTAATTTGATCCTGGTTAGGTATTCCATAAATGAATCTTTTGTATTAGAATGTGAAAACCCCACCCTTAGAGCAGGTTATTGCTGCCCTCATCTGAACTGCAGCACATGTCCTATAAAAACTACCAGGTCTTGCTACAGCATGTTCACAGCCGAGTGGCTTCATTTTGCTTTCCGTTAGCTTTTCTTACACATGGGCAGTCCTGTTTTCTTAACCTGTAAAGACATCCAGATCCTACCATCAGAATTGTAAATCTGAGGGCATTTCTTCTATCTTCAGAAGATTTATGGCATCATTGCAAACTCTTCATTGTTTGAAATTTTAATTAGTTAAGTGAATGGTATGCTTGGTCATGGGTAAAATTTATCTGCTTTGGTGTCACCAGTAGGAACCTTTAGAGAGTGGTAATTCCTATTTACAAATGATGAGATATATTTAAGATATTGCAAAACTATACAATAAAACCCCTAGAAATGATAATGTTAGCAACATGCCAGGATATAACATGGAAAAATCAAGAGCCTTTCTATGCACCAACAAAAGCACATAGAGTAAACAATCATGAACACACTCCCGTTCACAATAGTCTCAAAGAAAATAAAATATTCATCAAAAAAATCCAACAAAAAAATGAAAGACCTCTAAATGATACCTGTAACATCTGAAGAAAGATATAGAGGAAGACAGTAGAAAACGGAAAGGTATCGCATGTTTATGAATTGATGGAATCCATTTTCTGATGATGACCATTCTATGAAAAACAATTTTGTGGGTTAAATGCTAACCCCTCCTCCCCAAATACCCATATTTTTCTTCACAAAATTAGAGAAAACTATCCTGATCATTAAGAACAATGTTGGAGGAATTAGCATTCCAGGTCTCAAAATATATTACCGAGATGTAGTAACAAATCAATTTGGCACTGTGACAAAATCAGATATTTAAACAAATGAAACAAGAACCAAAGTCCCAAGTATGAGTACACATAACTAATCATTATAATTCAACAAAGAAGCCAAAACATAAGCTGGCAATATAAGGCATCTTCAATAAATCATGCTTGGAAAACTAGATGCCCATATGCAGATGGCTATTATTTGATCCATAGCTATATCCTTCCAAAGAAACTAACTCTGAATTTGTCAAAGATCAAAATATGAAACTTAAAGCAGTGAAACAATTAAAAAAACATAGGCAGTATCCTAAAGGATAAAGGTATAGGAAAAAGTTCCTGAGAAGGACTCCATTTGTTCAATAATTAAGGAAAACAACTGAAAGTAGTACTTTATAAAAACTTCTATACAGAATAAAGTAAAAAGGAAGCCCACAGAATTGGGGAGAATTAAGTGCCAGCTATACATCTAACAGAAAGTTAACATCCAATACACACATACAAAAAAAAAAAACTCAAAGAACTAACTAACAAAAAATAATGACCCATTCAAAAAATGGGGTCAGTATCTGAACAGAAAGGTTTCAAAAGAAGAAATAGAAATGGCTAAAGAAACATTTGGAAAACTCATTCACTGATGGAGGGTTTTCAAACTGCTCTAGATACTCTGGAAGTTAGTTTTGTAAATCCTCCAAAACGTAAAATTAAGTCTACACAGGACTCAACTATCCTACTCCTCAATGAGTGCTTAAAGGATTGGACTTCCTACTCCACAAACACTTGCTGTGTTCATTGCTGCTGTATTGGCAATATCTAGTAAATAGAATAAAACTAAATGTCCTTCAACAGATGAATAGCTAATGAAAATTTGGTACATATACACTGTGTAATCCAATTTTTGAGCAATATAAAATTAAGTCATAAAATTTGCAGGCAAATAGGTGGATCAGAAAAAAATCATATTCAGTAGGTAATCCATATCCAGAAAGCCAAACATTGCATGTTCTCTCACATGTGAAGTCCCTCACTCCAAATCTTCAGATGTGAGTACATAATCTGGAGTATCTGTAGAGCCCAGGAAAATAAAGAAATACATAGCAGATTATAAGTGATCTTATAAAGGAAATGAATGGAGGTGCTTTAATTTACAGAGTGAGTAAGAAATAAATGTAGATATATGTAGAAGGGCAACATAACAAGTAAGTATGTCTAAAAAGTAATAAGAAAACATACTAGAAATATACCCAAAATACAGCACATTAAGCATATATAATATATATGCATATATTATTTAAACAAAAATATACCATCTAGTTTGACAATGTGCAAGAGCCATAGATTGACTAACAGAACCAAACACAAAACATAAGAAATCATCCTTTGAGTTGTTCCCTAGCAATGACGAGAGACTCACCAAAGAGTTCAGGCAATTGCTATTGCTCTTTTTTGCCTCAGACATAGAAGGAAAGTCCCTATTGAGGAAGACAACATGCAATTTGGACATGACACAGGACAGTGGGTACATGATCTGGACCTTGCTTGAGAACCTGCTCTCCATAGTATGAAAATATGCCACTCAAGCTTCTAAAAGAGAGAAGAACCAATAGTTCTACCCAGCCAAGATAACCATTACCACAGTGGCAAGCATGGTCTGATAACCCCAAGGGTACAATAGTGGCACACGTGTTTTGGAAGTAGGCAAAAGCTCTGTACTTTGACTTAGGACATGATCAATGTGAGGGAAACCATGCATGGTAATAGAAACTGAGTGAAGTCTTGAAAGAGAACCTATAACTGCTACTTTAAGAAACTAGCAAAATCCCTAGTGACATTCTAAATGTTTGTTCTTAAACACACAGATAAGAGTAGCCCTCACCTCTCAGAAAGGAAAGTTCTCCGCAATAGACCGAGACCATTACAGAAACCCATAACCAATCAATATGCAAAGTTATGGAGACCAGTCCCACCTGTTAGATCAACAATTCAACTCCTCCATTGGAGAATAGTAGGGGGAAGGGCAGAAAGATTAAAAAAAATAAGAGGAACAAGAAGTTTGCTGTGAGCATGAATCTTCTAGAGAAGCTGCACTAATTCAGTCATACTAACACGGCTGATTAAACATGACCTGAGCAAGGTTGGCACAATAGGCAAAATAACAGGGAAGGGGAAAGCTCTAGAGGTCTCAGCCTAGACAAAGAGCTACAGGCAGGTAAAGAAGGTTGAGGAGTGGGAACAATAGTCCTCCCCAAGAAAGAGCAAATCAAAAGGTGATCCCTAAAACATACCAATATATAAGTAGCATTATAAAGAGTGAATAGGTGGTATTTATATATTTAGGAATATGTATATAACAGTAACTTAAAATAAATGGGATGTGACTTTGAAGTAAAGGAAGGAAACAGTCCTGTGGGAACATTTGGAGAGAGGAGGTCAGGAGTTGGAATGGGGAAATTAACCAATTATAAAATAATCTCAAAAAAATGTAAAATAGAATTTACTATTCTTATCAGTAAAGCGTTTCCTTTTAGTTTAAAACCACCTCAGCAGAAGTAAGAGTTAACAAAATCAATTTAACAAATCTTTCAAATGGGGAAGCATAACTAAATGCCAAGAATAGAAAGGGTATTATAAATACTGCAATGTTAAATGATAAACCAATAATTGCTTATTGTGAATGTTGAATGCAATTTTAAAACCTATTGATTTCAAAATAAGATTTAAAATATGTTTCTTACATGTAAGACACCTATTTATATCCAAGATTTATATGAATAAAATATAAAATAATTAAAAATATTTGTCATTATATCTTAATGACATTAATCAAAAAAGCTGAAACAGTTCTATTAATTACAAAAATTTGAATATCTAACTAGAACAATTATGATATGTTAGTGGAACATCATATAAGGATGTGAAATAATTCTGTAATATATTGAAATAATGCAAATATGCATGCACCTGTTAATATAATATTTAAAACTGTGTAACATGAGGGCCTGGTTGGTTTCTGTCCTCCCACCAGGTCCCACAGTAATTAGGTCCCAAAGAAAATCACACAGAGTTCTCCAGAAGATTATAAACTGATTGGCCCATTAGCTCAGGCTTCCTATTAGCTCTTGTAGCTTATATTAACCCATTATTAGCCACATGGCTCAGTACCTTTTTCAGCGGGGCAGGTCACATCCTGCTTCTTTAGTGGTCTGGGCAGGGGTGCAGGGGAGCTTCCTGCTTCCCAGCATTCTCCTATTTTTATTGCACCACCTCTACTTCCTGTCTGGTTTTCCTGCCTGTACTTCCTGCCTGGCTATCAACCAATCAGCGTTTATCTAAAACATAATTGACAGATATAGAACTGTTCTCCTTCACCACTTCCCCCTCTTTTTTATTTTAAACAAAGGAAAATATCCATAGTCCATTTTTGGGAATATGGGTGGAGTATTCCAGGCTACTCCAGGCTGGTTGGGGAGGCTTATAATCTTATGGGGACCTCAAGAAAATTTTGAATTATAATCAAGTCCTGACTGGAGTATCTTGTGAGTCTTGATCATCTCAGGCAGCAGTCTTGAAATTCTTTTGGATGTAGAACATCTGGGCAATCTGTTCCTACCAACGATTTCTCAGGTGGTCTTCCTTGATCAAACCTGATTTTTCTTAACTCAAAATGAATCCACAGCCTCTCGTTTCCTGTAGAAACGAAAGCAAAATCTCTTCTCCAAAGTAACATACCTTTTGACTTCAATTTTGAGGTCAAGGTATTTTCAAAATACCTATCTTGGATTAGTTCAGCAGCATTTATAAGCAAATATCTTTTAGCGGCTGTTTCTCCTTCCTCAGTATTCAAACAATTCAAAGAGAGCATAATAGCATACAGTATCAAGATTGTCTGTGCATTTTCCATCTTTATGGAGCTTTATTTTAACCTCTATTTCTTTTATTTTTACTTTTAACATTTGGCCTTTTGAGACAGGTTCTCTGTATATCTTTGTCCTGTGTAGCATGAGGGCCTGGTTGGTTTCTGTCCTGCCACCAGGTCCCACAGTCATTAAAAATCACACAAGAGTCTGCATTAGGTTATAAACTGATTGGCCCATTAGCTCAGGTTTTGTACTAGCTCTTATAGCTTATATAGCCCATTATTCTTATCTATGTTAGCCACATGGCTCAGTACCTTTCTCAGTGGGACAGGTCACATCCTGCTTCTTCAATGGTCCAGAAAGGAATGCCAAGAGAGCTTCCTGCTTCCCAGAATTCTCCTATTCTCCTTGCTCCACCTCTACTTCCTGTCTGGTTGTCCCACCCATACATCCTGGCTAATGGCCAATCAGCATTTATTTAAATCATGATTGACAGAATATGGACAATTCTCCTGCACCACTCCCCCCCCCTTTTTTTTTGAACAAAGAAAAATATCCATAGTCCATTTTTTGGGAATATGGGCGTAGTATTCCAGACTACTTCCAGCTATAATCTTATGGGGACCTAAAGAAAATTTAGAGTTATGATCAAGTCCTGACTGGAGTATCCTGTGAAGCTTGATCATCTCAGGCAGCAGTCTTGAATCTGTTCTGGATGTAGAACTCAGACATCCAGGCCATCTGTTCCTACCGGAGTTTTCTCGGGTGGTCTTTCTTGATCAAATCTGAATTTTCTTAACTCAGAATGAATCCACAGCCTCTCATTTCCTGTGGAAACAAAAGCAAAATTTCTTCTCCACAGTAACATACCTTTTCACTTCAATTTTGAAGTCAAGGTATTTTCAAAATACCTATCTTGGATTAATTCAGCAGCATTTATAAGCAAATATCTTTTAGTAGCTGTTGATCCTTCCTCAGTATTCAAACAAATCAAAGAGAGCATAATAGTATACAGTATCATGATTCTCTGTATATTTTCCATCTTTATACGGCTTTATTTTAACCTCTATTTCTTTTATTTTTACTTTTAACTTTTGGCTTTTTGAGACAGGTTCTCTGTGTATCTTTGTCCTGGAATTCCCTCTGTAGACTAGGCTATCCTTGAACTCACAGAGATCCACCTGTCTATGCCTCCCCAGTGCCTGGATTAAAGGTGTGTGCTACCACACCTTGAAGTCACAGAGGTCAATCTACCTCTGCCTCCAAGTGTTGGGATTAAAGGTGTGTACTACCACACCCAACTACTCTCTTTCTTTCATTTTTTATTTTAAGAACTTTAACCTTAAGCCAGCATATATTTTTAACATGCTGTAAACCATTTAGAAGTTTTCTTTGTCTTTGAATCTATCTTTACTGTATATTTCTCTTTTTCTGACTACACCAGTCTTTAATTTGCTAAGCAGTATGGAGGGGAATAAAGCTATGGCTTTAACGACTAGATCTAGCCCATTTCTTAGCTTTCTGAGATTTCAGCCTCATGGCTGAGGTACAGGCCAGAGCCATGTTTATTGCCACAACCCTATGGCGTTTCCAGGTCCTTGCCAGCAAGCAAGCTGCAACAGTGTGTCCACAGACAACACTCAAATGCTTGGAAGTCGGACTGCCTGGCTGAAAGAGTCAGAGTTTGCCCTGGCAGGACAGCCCAGAAAGCCAGCATTTTAAAACAGAGCAGCTTTTCTCCTGCTACAGCTGAAAACTGAAAAGCATGCAGTCGGCTTTTCATCAACACCACTTATGTGTTCATGGCAGGACCTCTTAAAAGAGCTGCAAGGCTTTGCAGCTAAAGCTGAGTCAGGAAGCCTCTCTTACATGAGAGCGCTTGCTTGCCTCTAGCAAGCAGAGCAGACCCGAGAATTTGCTGCTACCAAGAAAACATGCTTTACTCTATTCTTTCCCAAGTTTTCTCAGGCTTTCTGTGGATGCAGTTATCCACATGGGCGCCATTCTGTAGCATGAGGGCCTGGTTGGTTTCTGTCCTCCCACCAGGTCCCACAGTCATTAGGTCCCAGAGAAAAATCACACAAGAGTCTGCATTAGGTTATAAACTGATTGGCCCATTAACTCAGGCTTCTTATTAGCTCTTATAGCTTACATAGCCCATTATCCTTGTCTATGTTAGCCACATGGCTCAGTACCTTTCTCAGCAGGGCAGGTCACATCCTGCTTCTTCGATGGTCCAGGGAGGAATGCCAAGAGAGCTTCCTGCTTCCCAGAATTCTCCTATTTTCCTTGCTCTGCCTCTACTTCCTGTCTGGTTGTCCCACACATACATCCTGGCTAATGGCCAATCAGCGTTTATTTAAATCATGATTGACAGAATACGGACAATTCTCCCGCACCAGTCCTGGAACTCCCTCTGTAGGCTATCCTTGAACTTACAGAGATCGCCTGTCTCTGCATCCCCAGTGCTGGGATTAAAGGTGTGTGCTACCACACCTTGAACTCACAGAGATCTGTCTGCCTCTGTAGCTAAAAAGAAGCTACACTACTCAAAATAGTGTGGCATTAGTCTCAAGGTTTAGTGGAACATAACTGCAAAGCATCTAAAGGATTACTAAATCCAATGCATCCTTAGAACTCAAAAATAGGAAACTGTCTTTGTATGAAAGCAAGATATTTACAAATGAAGATACATGGTTGTAATAACATTAGTTTCCATTGGAAATGATAGAAAAGAAGTTAATACTACTACAGTCTCATACACAGACTTATTTCCAAAAATCTAGAAATAACAGCTGTGGACAAGGATGCCTCCAACTGTTGTTCTTCACTCCTTCTTTATATTTGTGTAATTACATCCAAATGTCAGAGGTATGCACATTTATAACCATCCAAAGCCAAAGGCAAGCAAGACACTCCTCATTTAGGAAACAAGTGCTTACTAGTGGGAGAGAAGGCATAGTTTTTTTTAACCAGGTACCAGAGTTATGAGATACTTAGTTGACGGAATATATTAAAATTAGGTATTACAAGTTACAGAAAATTTACTATAATTTCCAAGGTAATATTTAACATCATTTCCTGCCAACTCAGTAGTATCAAAGATAGTTTTGAATTACAGATTAATATGCACAGTGTTCTTTAGTTTCTGATGAATTTTCTAACAAATATAATATCCTTCAATATGCATTTTCACATAATTAAAATTATTTAACTAACTTTGTTGAATAAAAAATTATCTATCCCTTTCTTCCTCTCTTTGTTTTGTTTGTTTCTTTTATTTTTCTTGTTGGCTTTTTAGCTCTGTGTACCACAAATTCACTATGTAACCAAGGATGACTTTGAACTTATGTTATTCCTGCCTCCACTACACAAGTACTGAGGTTACAGGCTTGCACCATCATAGGATTATGCATGATGTTTTTGATGTAAAATTTTTGCATTTTATTAATTTTTGCTATTTTAGGACATATTTCTCTTCTGCTGTTTCTGCATGGATGTGTTGACTATTAACAAGCTCATAAATTCATATGCTAATAAATATTGTATTACAGTGCATTCAATAATAAAATATTTTGTTTTCGACTAAAAAATGCATGGTAAGAAAGACAGAATTTTGGGCTTCTATAGTAAAACTATATCTGTAAGTCAGATCAAACCATTGTCTAAGTCATCTGGAAAGCCAGTAAGTTTTTTACAATTTTTCTGATATGTAATCAGACAATATCATTGTTAATTTTATATATTTTCTTTATCAATAAGATAATTACACAATAGCCTCCTTTTTAAAAAATGACTGAATACAAATAAGAACTGTTAATAATCTAAACTTTAATTCCTTTTACTGAAATTACACTCTGGACATCAAATTATATAGCACTCAAGAGAAATTCCTTTAACACTAGTGCTGTTTTAAATTAATAAAAATTAAGTATAATGACAGGCACAAACTCACTGTATTTCTAGTAGTGACTGAGAACTGAGGAGTATGCTCTCATTGCATACATAACAGATTAGCTTAATCTTATTGTGAGAGTCTTAGGAGCTCTTAAGCAGAGATTCATTGTACATTGGTACCTCCACAATTGCTAAGTCTTAAAGTATTAAGTGAGAATTGTCTTCACCCAAATCTTTAGAGAATATTTGCCTCAGTTCTGAATTATTTTTCTCTGGAATCTGTGAAATTGAACTATGCTTGTAATTGAGTTTAAAAGGCTGGATCTGAAATCTAATTTGCATTCATCTAACAATGAAGACACTCTCCACTAGCTATATTACATAGATTAACACAATGTAAAATGGTATGTTCTCAATAACTGTATACCCAGCTATTGAATATGTGGTTTCAAATGAGATATGACTGGGTAATTGCTTTGAGAGTTGTAAAACCAAAGAATGAGGCAATTTTCTCCTTACATATTTCCAGAATGTACATTCATTATTTCCACATAGACTGCCAGTTTATTCTTTTCCTATGTAGACATAAAGGGACCTTTCCCATGTCTTGAATGTGCCTCTTATTTTATACCCTGTTGTATATATGTAGCTTCCCCAGTTGCCTTTGGCATGTGTTTTCTTGTTATTTACATAAAATTTGGATATTATTTTTCAGGAAAACTTCCATTTGACGCTACTATCTTTCTAATTCGCTGTCTGTACATACTTACCCACCCAATGGTGTTACTAATTATAACTTTATGAGGAGGAAATCTATTTTAGAAGCTAGGTATTCAATTTACATAAATAGTATTGATATGTATTCCATAGGTGAAGTCAGAATAAAGATCCAATTACTAAATTAATTTAAAGGCTGCTCAAACACACTGCAGATCAGTACTGTCACAAAAAGGAATGAAATTAGTGGAGAGAAATGAAGAAGAAAACCCACTTTCTGATACCTACTTTTTGCTAACTCCTTTTTCCTTGTTTGACAAAAATAGTTGTATAATAAGGGTTTAATTTAGTTTATAGTTCCAGAGAGATAGACATCCATGCTGGAGGGGAAGACATGCCGCAGGAGGCAGGGTAGAATGCTGAGAGATCATACATCAAGTGCATGCAGGCAGTGGAATGAGAGCCGGAAGCAGGGCAGGGTTATAAACTCATTAATCCTGCTCTATTGACATACTTCCTCCAACACGTCTGATTTCTTAAAATTATGTAATCTCCCAATTAATGATACCAACAAATGGGTGCACCTAGGGTGGATATTTCTCATTCTAACTAATAGATAACAGAATAACAAATTGCATAGATGTTATATTTATCTCATTATAAATACCTTATGCTTCTTTGTGTAGATATTTATTTAAACGTGAATGTGTATAAAAATATGTAACATATAGCATGAGGATTAGGAGCTTATTGTAATAACCTATCAGTCTTTCCAAACTTTTTCATTATTAATATATCAAAAACTTTATGCAGGTGAGAGGGATTGGCAGTTATGAGTGCTTTCACCATACCAGATAACATTATTAATTATCATGTTGGGAGGAAAGAATCAACTCTCATAGATTGTCATTGACCTCCCCATTCATGTGATGGCATGTACACACACACACACACACACACACAAATAATAAATAAAAACATAAAACTGATTGATTGAAAGCATCATCCCAGGCCCTGGCATCCATTTCAGGTCCCTCCCTTGGGAGTTTCCTTAGTTCAAACTCCACCTCCAGGAAAGCCCACCAAGCACTGACCCCTCCCCAGAAAGGGTCAGGACCACACCCACAGGCTATTTAGGCTGCTGCCCAGAAAAGAAACACATGGTCTTCAGGTTTTGTGTGGTCTCCCCTGCTATCTCTTTCTTGCCATGCTTTTCCAGCCATCCAAGAGCACTGCATTAAACGTGAGCATCTTTTGTTCAGTCTAATTTGGTCTGATTGGAATTATTTGCATCGGTAGAGAGGCTCTTCCTAAGAATTATTCCTAATATATGGAGATTTCCACCAAGAGGACCCATTTTTCCCACGGGCCCAGCACTGCGTGCTGGGAAAACACCCTTCTGTGCTCTCCACCAGGCTGAGATCGGCTTATCATGGTGAGTTCCCCTTTTGGAGTACATGGCTGGTAGGGTCCCTGGGGGGCCCATTTGCACATCTTTATTTTTGTCAATTTTTGGGCTTTCCTGGACAGAAGTCTGACCCACGTGGCGAGCTATGCCTTGCTGAGATTAGACTTGGGTGTTTGGAGATGTCTACACCCCTGTTTTGACTTAAGAGCACTATCCGATGGGTGCACTGTGATAGACTTGATTCCTGATAGGCATGGGCTTCTAAATGGGTTCTTGTGATTCCAAGCCAATTCCTCAAACCCCTTTGGGTAGCCTTTTACAAAAATCCATTTAAATTGGGGCTATCTAACATCTAATGTAAAAGAAAAAATCCCACAGTTTCTAAATGTGTGCTCCCAACCCCACTCATTACCTCCCTGCTACTTATTTGTTGTTTCTCTCACTCTGCAATTTTTAAAACAAATCTGCTTCCCCTGTTCTTCTACTCTCTCGGCTTCTACCACCTAACTAAACTGATTTTTAAGTTGGTTAGCTGACACAGGTTTCTAGAAGTGTTTTAATTGTCTGTCTGTGAGAATAATGTGGCCACAGTATATGTATGTGTGACTTTGTGGGTATGTTCTCATAGTGTGCTTGATTTATGCTTCTGTGTGAATGTGTGCTCATTTTAAGATCAGTTAAACTTATAACTCCAGATTAAAAGAGCTCTAAAAAAATTCAAACACATGGGAAACCTCCATTTTGACCTCTCCATCATCTTGGGTAAGAGTACCCATGTGTGCTAGTATTCTCTGATTTATTAAAATATCCCTTTTAATCTTCTTACAGTTACTAGCATTGGTAAGCTGTAACTAATTGGATAAAATACGCTTCCAAATTTAGCTTATATGCCCAGTTTAAATAACAGGTAATGGTACCCGATTCTCAAGTGCCTCTACAGATCTGAGGGGATGGCATTTAACAAAAGAGCTTCAAACACAGAGACATGCCAGCTCTTGCAGCATCCTCTAGCTCCTCAAGAAGATGTGTGGTGACAAAAGACTTCCCACCTCCAGGCTTGCTTTTGGGTTTGGCAAAGCCACCAACACAGCAAAAAGTGGCATTTCACCTCTTCAGCTTCCTTGATGCCACCCCAGGAATTGATCTTCTCATCCTGCTGAGACAGGTCGACTAAATCTCCCCCCACCCACAGGAAAATCTTTGGGTCTCTTGTACTCAACAGCTAATGGTAAGCACTGCTTCTAGGCTGATATTCTCCAAGGGCTAAGGAGAAATTTGGGATTGCCTGTGTAGCTAAAAAAAGCTATCTCATTTTTGATCATTTGTCCCTCCCAGATTTGTTTAGTGGCATTCGATGACTAAAGGTACTCGTAACTCATTACTTTATTTATTGAGTTTCCTGCTAAAAATACAGACAGGTGTGCCACTTTCACAGACTTCATAGCCCAGGACTAACAGATTTCAAGTGTATCTTAAAAACCCAGAGTTCCTAACTCATCTTAATTGTCTGTCTAATGGCAGTTGATGACTTAAGATACTGGTAGCTCATTACTTTGTTAAGTTCCCTGCTAAAATACAATGAGGTGTGCCTCTTTCACAGGCTTCATACTCCAGGACTAACAGTTTTCAGGTGTATCCTAAAAATCCAGAGTTCCCAATTCCCTTTAATTGTCTTGTAAAAAAAAGTTCTGCTGTTATATTGAAAATCAGGTCTGGTAAAAAAACAAAACAAAACAAAAAACAAAACAACAAAAAAAAAAAAACAAAAAAAACCCAAAAAGTCTCCAGAGCCTATTTTATCCCCAGCCAATTTCAAGAATATTTTACAGGTCACTCCTGCTGCCTTGGCCAAGACCAACTTACAAAGCGCTCTCTAGACAGCACCAAACACCTGCACCAGCTCCTGGGACTTCACCATTGGTACCAACTCTCCTGGATCAAGGACACCTTTCAACTAAAATCTGGTTTTATCTGCTATTATGCCCCAATTATACAACTGGGCCTCACCTGTGCAAACAGGATACTTCTCTGTTCCATTCGTTCTGGTAGCTAATGACTTCCCATGGCGAGCCCCATGCATATGGCCAATAATAACAATATTTTTTTCTCCTAGCCACCTGCATTCTTGTCTCCCTTAAAAACAAATGTCTGAGGACTCCAGCATGATAGTAAACTGGTTGCCACTCCAGCCACACTTCTCGCTGAGCATGAGCCCACCAACTCATAGCTCCCCACTCCCACATCACTCCTTGCCCACAAGAAGTAGCCATATTTGAGCCAATACCCCTCTATATAAGAACTCAGGGATGTTTGGTCAAAAGTGAGACCCTAGCCCACTGATACCCCTATGTCCAAGGAGTCTGGGATGATTTATTGAAAGCGTCACCCTAGTCCCTGGCATCCATTTTGAGTTCCCTCCCCTGGGAGGTGCCTTGGTCCCGACTCCACCTCCAGGAAAGCCTGCCAAGTGCTGACCCCTCCTCATGGAGGGTCAGGGTCATTCCCACAAGCTATTTATGCTGCCGCCCAGAAAAGGAACACATGGTCTCAGGTTTTGCATGGTCTCTCGCTTCCCCTTGCCATGCTCCTGGCCACCTGGGAGCTCTGCATTAAATGTGGGCATCTCCTATTCAGTCTAATTTGATCTGATTAGAATTATTATCATTGGCAGAGAGGCTTATCTTAAGAATTTTTCCTAACAAAAATTACTAAATATCAAAACATTTGAATAATGGTGAGATAGCACAGCAGACAAATACATTTGTTGCCTGATAGCTCTTTTTGATATTTGGAGTTCAGTTCAGTGAAGAAGAGCATCAACTCTGCAAAGTTGTTCTCTGACCTTTACGTATAAACCACATTTTGCAAGTTTAATAATAATGAAAACTGAAAAGAAAACAGAGTTTTCTTTAAAATCAATACCATTTTATGAACATAGACATCGCAATAATGAAATCAACAAAAAATGTATTGTGGTTGGAAATGGTTTTGGGCATATAGCAATTTTTATTCAATTAATGTAAGAATATTAATATCTCAGTGTGCCATGTATCCCATCATATTACACATATACAGGCCTTTACAGGGAACTAGTTGCAACTCACTGAGAATGGCATCCATGAACACTTGAAAGAGTTAAATGTGAGGGATCATTCTTGCTGCTAAGCATTTTTCATTGGAAATGGAGAGCCAACAAAGAAGCTATCTTTGACTATAGTTTAACCTCAGAAAATACAAATTCTGTTCATATTTTGAAACAATAAGTGTACTAATTGTAATAAAACTTAAAATATTACTTTGAGAACCAAAGTGAGACAATTGATTTGACTGGGCCATCAGGTTTTGATAATCCCTGAAAAAAAAAGAAATCTTAACACAGGGAGGACACGTTCAGTTTGTGCCAATAGGCACAGTAGAAACCTTACTAAATTGTCCTGCCAATATGACAATTTGAATTAAATTGCCCACAATTCCTCACATTGTGAGTTTTATTTGAAAATAAATTTCATTGAACCTTGCTGATATACATTAATGTATCTGTATACACTGAGCAAACCTAATTACCTCACGTAAAAAATTAAAAGTTACATCATTTTTGAAGTGACATAGCTCATGTGATCAGAGTCAGCTGGATGTATGAACTGTGTCCTGAGTATCCTGTCTAGTGTAGAACCTCTCCTCATACATCATGGACTGAACCCTTTGTAAAAACTGCACCATAGTTTTTTGTTCCATGATAATAACCAAGGTTCCTGAAAACCAGAACCAGAGGGTTTATATGTGAATCGGGGTTAATGTCAGTGGCAATGTATGGAATCCCACGTTGGATCCAGAGAGATGGTTCAGTGGTTAAGAGCATTGACTGCTCTTTCAGAGAACCTGCATTTAGTTCTAAGCACCCCAGTCAGGTAGTTTATATCCATGTGTTACTCCAAGTGCAAGTGGAAGCCTCTCCTTGACTCTCGGGACACCCATATACAACAGACAGACAGACAGACAGATACACACACACATACACAAAAACATACATGTGCACATACATATACACTAACACACTAAATGAGAATATTAAAAAATCAAAAATATTTATTATGTACTTGAGTTATTTATTTTTAAAACTCAAATTCTCAGGGCATTCACAAAATAAGATTTCTTTTTTTTTTTTTTACAAAATTGCTTCTTATGAAAATGGGATTAAGGAAATTTCTCTTATGATCAGTCCCTCAACAATAGTTGTGAAAGGAATAAGCTAATTAGAAGTACAGAATTTTATAGTAAAAGAGAAAGCAGCAGATTAAGGAACCACTCATACAGCTGGTGGAACACAGCCAATCACAAAATGGTGAATATTGGGTTGGGGAACCTGATCCAACATTAGGTATAGTATGAATTAATAAATTTGAACTTTTCATAGGCTTAGATATTAAGAGGCAAGATGAAAATAAAACTGAAAGTTAATGTCCATGAATTTCTTTTCTCTTCATTAAATGAAAATATATGTCATAGAAATTAAAGGATATTTTCTGGGCTTCAAATACTAATTCTATGATGGAATCATATTTTCTAAAGCAGGGATGAATGGGTAAGCATATAACTAGAAATTGGTATAATCATCTGGTAATTTTGTATGTTATATTTGGAAACATTTTAATATTATAAAATATCATTCATTTTGAAAAAATTAAAAGAAGACAAATCTGAGGTTAGCTAAAAGTTTGTTGTTTTCAGTTGTAGTATTTAATTTTTAAAGTTTAAATGAATCATGAAGGATAGATATGGGCACTGAAACAAAATTTACTTCTTTTAATTAACCATGTTAGAGTTTATTTTATTAACTAAAGTACCTAAACAATGGTAAGCTTTTAAGTGTCAATGAAGACATGAAATAGCTCTCTATGCACAGTTCTACAAAATAAAACATTTAAAACAAACAAAAATAAAATATTTAAAATAGATTTGATAAACTTATTGAATCACAAGTATAGGTAGGAATAGGAAGCCACACTTTAATGATTCACAAAGAAATGTAATTTGAATAAATAACATTATTTATTCAAAGATTAGTCTATACTATCAAAGAACTGAGCCAAAAATTCTCTACAGTTCTAAATCACTTAAATAGGGAATGACTCTTTAGCATAACTTCATAGACTAATGTGATATATTACCAGAGACATCATTAAAAATAAAGACTTTGTACACTGTATCTTTTAATCATTCAACTGTGTCATTAAGGGTACATAAAATTAATAAGGGCCGAATAGAATTGTACCTTATGTACTAAACTTGGTATATTGATTTCATCAATCTTTCTATTATGAGTTCTGCACAATTAGAATAAAAGTAATTCTCTCCTTAAATGACTTGCTGTATGCACTGCCTACTAACACATCTAGTATCACCATATCTATACTACATAGCAAAGTTTTCTTTTTTTAAAATACATGTTTCAACTTTTATGTCTGCGTCTTACATTCAGCTATCTGCCATACTCAATGCAACTACCTCATTCTTGATGTAATCGACAGCCAGGACTGCTCAACCCACAACTAACATAGTTATTTCATTTTGCATTGTTCCCTTTAGCTTGCCCAAATAGCTTTCTAGAAATATGCATGTTGTCTTTTGCTTCTTGTAATGTTCTATTCATTTAGATATAGGAGGTCTTCGTATATTATACACTTAAATGCTCTAGTCTGTGTTCTGTTTTTATTTAAATCATTTAGAAGAGACATAACTGGTTCCTCATCCCCAAATTCAAATGTATAAAAATATTTGTAACAAAAAAATTGAAACTAAAATCAGAGGGCCTTTATTTCTGTAAAATTCATTAAGTTTTCAATCTTTGTTCCCCCTTCTTAATAGGTAGATAGTAGACATATTATAAAATAAAAATCTGTGCAATGCTGATGTGGAATACCACAGGCAATGAAGCAGCAGTGTTAGAGGTCCTGGTCCTGTAGCATAAGGCTCTTGACTCTAGAGGCTTGACAGTTCTTTAGAGTTCCTCAGTGACCAAAGCCTGCAGTTTCGCTTTTCTTGCTCTTTATGGCTTGTTATTATCCTCATCATTTTTCTTTATACTGTCCTTGCAATAGCTCAGTCAGATGCCACCTTTTCAGTATTGCATCAGCCACATTTGTGTAACCAGCTCTGCCCACACTATTAAATTAGCCAAAGACTTAATTTTCCCACACCAAAGGAGGCAGCATGGTAGAGCTCCCAGACAGTTCTTTCAGTGAGCTTCAACAGAAAACCAGAGTGGCTCCCCAGCAGACAGTGAGCTGTCATAGAAATCAAAGCACAGCACTCATGCAAATCAAAGTTTATATTCGCACCAATCACATGATTGCTCCTAACACCCATCACAGTGTTTCGTCTGCCAGGCTGCCACTGTAAATGCATGCCCAGCCCCAGGCCTACTTGTAAATGGCTTCATGATCATCAATAGTTTACAAAGGCTGTAAAAGCAAACATCCAGATATAAATGGTATGAAGTACTTGTGGATAAGCCTTACTCTTTGTGTGCCAGTGCAATCAGCTGTGACCACTGCATAGTTTTAGAGAGATATCCGAGGAATTTCCAAAGTGCTTTGTCTCACAATGAGTATGGTTTTGTTGTCTATTTCCCTAGTCAGTCTGGCTGGAAGAGAAATCCAGTAGTTCCAAAATAGGAGATAGAATTATCCCATCTTCCAAGGTCGTTTTGTATTTACAGGAGTTCTTAAAATGAGAACTTGAATTTATCATTAACGTGGATAGTGTTTTTAGCAGGGTTTTTATACATGTAAACACACAACCAGTGAACTGAGGGCTGGGGGTTTCCCTCTTGTCAGCAGTAGTGATCTTATATTTTATGTAAAAATAAAGAAAATAAAATACTAGTTGTTAAATATTGAAAATTGTTTGTTTTCTTTAAAAACAGAACAACAATAGAAATGTTAACTTGTGTTGGAAGAAGGCTGCTAGTCAGTTCCTGGCCACTTAGCCCAGAAATAACCACTCAGAAACTGAGTTAATTACATCACTGCTTGGCCCATTAGCTCTAGCTTCTTATTGGCTAACTCTTACATATTAATTTAACCCATCTGCATTAATCTGTGTATTGCCACTTGGCAGTGACTGACCGGCAAATTTGGGCATGTCTGACTCTGGCTGCAGCTCCATGGCATCTTCCTGACTCTGCCCTTCTTTCTCTCAACATTCAGTCTAGTTTTCCCCGCCTACCTAAGTTCTGCCCTATCAACAAGGCAAGTCAGTTTCTTTATTCATTAACCAATAAAAGCAACACATAGACAGAAGGACCTCTCTCACCAAACTTGGACAGAGCAAAGTCCAGGAAGCTTTTTCTATACAGGCAGTTAAGGAATGCTGAGAGAACAGAAGAAATAGTCTTCACAGGGAAGAGCATGCCAAATGTTTAGTCAATATCAAATGCTTGAGCTAAAAACATACATGCAAGTAATATTATACAGACCGAGTATGTTGTATTTATGTGTTTGCAAATATATATGTATAATGCATACATATGTAAGTAATATAACACATCTGTATGCTACAATAATTAATGAAAAAGGATGTAATGCAATTGAGTACACGGAGGAGTATATGGGAAGGTTTTCAGGGAGGATAGTGAAGGGTGAATGTTAGAATTATATGATAATTGCCAAACTAAAATAACTTAAGAAATGAGAAGATAATGGCCAAGGCAGTTGGTTTGGGTGATGTCTTGAGTTGGTTAGGAGATGTTTCTTCCCATATGACTTTAGGGTTCTTAAATTTGACAAAGTACTTTAAATTCCTTTTTACTTTTAGAGCCATGGAAGATAATGTTTGTGTAGCCATTTCGACGGTTAAAAATATGGCGTTATAAAAGAGATGTGGAATTAGATTGAACCAAAGAATACAGTGTTGACAAATATTATTAGCAGTTATAGTAACTGGGACAAGGCGCTAATCTTTTGTGTTATGATTATCCTAATTATGTACTGGAAAGTAGGCCAATAAACCAAATCTTAGATATTACTGAACTTTGGTTTTCACTTAATTCTTCCATAACATCCTTACAAAATTTTTATATGAGCAATCCACAAGCTAATAAACAGTGACAAAGGAGTTTAACACAAAAAAATTTCCAGTGGCAGAATTAAACTTAGAATTTCAACGCGGTTTTATAAAAATTTCCCAACACTCATATATATTTTAAAAATAATTCATGCCAAGTGGTGGTGGCACACACCTTTAATCCAATGGTGCCTAGCCCATATGCGACACTCTGGAGGAAGGTGGGTGTTGTGAGTTAGAAGCCAGCCTGGTCTACAGAGCTAGTTCCAGGACAGCCATGGCAACTAAGAGAAATGGTGTCATAGACAGCCCCTGTTACTACTGTTAGTAGTCCCACAAGAGGACCAAGCTACACAACTGTAACATATATGCAGAATGTCTAGGTCAGTATTATGTAGGTTCCCTGGTTGTTGGTTTGCTCTCTGTGAGGCCCTGTGAGCCCAAGTTAGTTGTAGCAGCAGGATAGCCCACAGACATAGAATAGAACCAAATAAAATTGGAAAAAGAAAACTCAATAAAAATGATTCCTAATGATATTGGTGCCTAGCCCATATGTTGTCAGAACACAGATTTAGAGACTCACAGCCAAACATTAGGTGGAGCCCAGGGAAAGCTGTGGAAGAGGGGGAGGAATAGTAGGATGGTAGTGAGCCTCACCCTAGTTTTGCTTTGGGGGATGGAAAGATGGCTCAGAGGAAAAGAGCACTGACTGCTCTTCCAGAGGTCCTGAGTTCGATTCCCAGCAACCACATGGTGGTTCACAACCATCTACTATGTGATCTAATGCCCTTTTCTGGTGTTTAGGCAAAACATGCAGACAGAATACTGTATACATAATAAATAAATAATATTTCTTTAAAAATTGCTTTGTTTTGGTTGTTTTTATTTTAATATGAATGTGATGAAGCATGTGGTGTGTATGTCTCTCTGTGTGTGTATGTGTGTATGTGTAGTGTGTAGTGTATGTATACTGGACACACAATGAGTACAGAGGGGAAAAACTTTATGATCAATTCAGGTAAAATAACCTAAAGTATATTCATGTCCACCCATGAAATTTCTTCAGTTTCCCCTTTCCAGGGAGATGTGGGCATTCCCCCTTGAACCCTCCTTGTTACCTAGTCTCTCTATATCTGTGAATTGTAGTATAGCTATCCTTTATTTTACAGTTAATATCCACTTATGAGCATGTACGTACCATGTTTGTCTTTCTGAGTCTGGGTTGCCTCACTCAGAATGATTTTCTTCTAGTTCCATCCAGTGTTATCTATATGTTATGAATATTTGATTCATATGTTAAAATCTAAGGTAGGCTAAGTTGGCTAAGTTTTTACCACTAAGTTGAGTACCCAAGTTTGACTCTCAACACTCATCAAAAGCAGAGGGTTGTGGTGCATAAATCTATCCTCATCACTGCTAACCTTGCTAGCCAATAAGACTAGACCAATTGGTATTATCTGGGTTAACTGGAGATTCTTTCTCAATAAATAAGATGGGGGATTATTGATCTCTTGTAACTGTGCACAAGGTCATATACACAAATTTATCTCCCTCTTCGACCACCATTTACAAATTATGTCAACTTGGCCGACCTACTAGTATTCAGAGGTCTTGTGGGTAAGCATAGAGAATTTCAATGGTTCTGTAATGAGACTTTATTTCCCAGAAGTTTAACTTTTAAATTGATAGGTTTTGCGTAAAGCAGATTGATCTTTGTTATGAGAACTGTACTCATGTGCTCAGTTGAAAGTATTGATGAGGCAATGAGTAACCTACTTTGAACAAAACAGTTATTTTTATTTTATTATTTGCTGATCAGTTGACCACTTTGGACTCAAGCTGCAAATCCTCTCTTGAATCTAGCATACTTTGTGGTTTAGACATAACCATCCTTCATAGTCTTATAAACCAATTTTGAAATATAAGTTAAATTCTTTCTATGGAAAAGACATTCTATTGTTTCTCAAAGAAATTATACTAATATTGCCCTATATGACATATGCTTTCTCTCTGTCTCTCTCTGTCATTTAGTTTTACATACTTTAAAGATTCATGAGTTAGTTATGGGTATGCCAGGGAAGATCTGTGCATGAGTATGAGGGCTGTTAGTGGATAGGAAAGAGGCATGGGTCTCCTGGAGCCTTTAGTTATGGATGGCTGTGTGCTGCCTAATGCGAGTGCTGTCAGCAGATAATGGGTTCTTCGCAAAAAGATAAAATTCTCTAAACTGTTGAGCCATCTCCTCAGTAATGTGTTTCACATTTTTAATTGTGTAGCTGGATGAACAAAATCCTAAAATTGTGGTTAAGTTCATCCATTAAAAGAGAAAACTCTTTTATTATTTATGCTTTGATTATTACACCCAAAATATATCCCCAATTCCACCAGATTTCCCTTGTGTGTTCTTTTGAGCTACATTTTAGCTCTTGCATTAGTTCTCATGATCCACTTGAAGCTATTCTGAGTGTTTGGTGTATAATATTTGGTTAATTTTGCATGTTTGTGTGTGAATATCTGGTCAGTAAAAAGTGTTGAACTTATTATTCTGAAAATGTATTAATCTTACCAACTTCCTGAAAAGGTCCTAAACCATCTGTGTGTGTGTGTGTGTGTGTGTGTGTGTGTGTGTGTGTATGTGTATAACTCAGGTAATTAACAGAGTAACTTAAAATAAAAAATAACATTAACTATGTTTACTGACAACTTCATGCATGTGAAATGTATTTTATTTACTATCATCTCCACCCTTTCTCATCTCACAACACCCTCATCACCCACTGCTACTGCTTCCAAGTCTCTGTCCCACATTCATGTCTTCCTGCTTTGTTTTGTGATACATTTTGTTTAAACAGGACTGTTTCTATTGCTGTGCTTCAAATGACACATTGGAGGCTGTGGTTTTATCCATGGCTACAGAACTGATGACAAACCTGCCTCTCCCTTAGGGTCTCTCTGTACTAATAGTTCAAGAAGGTTGAGTGTGGTCCTGCAGGCCTTTCATAGCAGGTCAGCTATGATTGATTGATAACTTGCTCAGTCTTGTGCAGGCCTAGATCCAGGAACTTCGGTTTCTGTGAAAGTCATTATTGCAAAGACCGTGTCATGCCAAGAAAATGGTATTTTACAGCCCTGTTTCTGATCATCCAGCTCTTATATTCCTCCTAACTCTCTTCTACAATGTTTCCTGAGCCTCAGAGAGGATAGCATAAATATCCTTTTCGCTCTGTGGACTCAGCTGTCATTTATTCTCAGTATCTTGAGCTGCCGTGAATCTCTGCAATCACCTTCATTCATTACAAAGAGAAGCTTCTTTGATTGAAGCTAAGAGCAGCATTTGTCTCAGAGAATAAACATAAATATTTAGAAGACAGTTTGGCACCTTGTCAATTTAGTTAAATAACAATAGTAAATTTTCTGCCCAGGGCCCAAGACCTGATTATTTTGAAGACAGCATCCCTACATGCCTCCGTTGCTGTTCACAGACTTGCTACATAGGTCTGCTTAACCTCAAACACAAAATCTTCCTCCTGCTACATTCAGAGTGTTTTGGATTATGGTTCCACTAAGCCTAAAACTAAAATGTGTATTGCTTTATTTAAATCTAGGAATGATCAATTCAGTCAGTATTTTTCTGCCCTAGAACAAAGTCTCCAAAAACTTAACTAAAGTATTGATCAGAGACTATCTTAAAATAATTCAAAGTTTGAGAAGCACAGTGAGACAGATTTGTGAAGAGATAAGATCTCTTAACGTGCCTTCTTGCAAGAGAAATAAAGCTAAAAATTTTGATCAGTAAGCAAGTCTTATCACTGCGATTCAAAAGCATTTTCTGAGATAAGAGTTTTGGGAAAGTTGGATTGCATAGGAACCTCAAGGCTTTAGACTCTCATGTGTTTCTTTTCCTATGCCTACTGATTACAAAGATATTTGCATGTAAATAGGAATTTTCTTCTGTGTAATCAGCGGGCTGTTCCTACAGTTCACTCTGCACCGTTTCTCCATGGTTACTCATGATCTGTTCAGTAATCAATTCAGATTATCACAGACACTGGCGTGTGACATCATCAAACAGCCCCAAATTAGAGACAGCTGAGAAAGCAAAATGGGAAACATTTTTTTGTTTTTGCACAAATGTCTCTACCACCTGCAAAAGTTGGTAACTTAAGTATAGGAAATTCTGTTTTATGACTCATTCTGTCACAAAATGCCCAACGAGTGTGACTATTTGAATACTTATCTTAACAAATCAGTCCAGTAGGCTAGCAAAAAGGAATGTACAAAACATGTGGAAACCTATTATTGAATACTCTTCTTGTAATTTAATTTCACAGGAGCTATATTTACCCCAGAAGAGCCATAGGTTGCCAAATATAATTTCCAATGCCAGATTGAGGATGCCTTGCCTCAAAAACAAAGGCCAAGGATGTTCTGAAACCATAAAACAATGAAGGGCGTTGCCATTGTTCTTGATTGCTCACAAGAACTTGACAAGACTCCATCAGATACTGAAGACTACACACACTTTAGTCATAGGACATGGGGAACTTAAATCGAATGCTTTTCCGAGCTGTCAAGTTTTCACAATACTAGAAGGTGATATGCATGGTGGTGATGGAGAAAAGTTATCAACAATCTGAACCAGGTATGAATTTTGTGAGCTACAATAGCACCTAGTATGACAAGATATGTCCAAAGGTACAAGAATGACATAAATGTTATGAGGGCAACCAACTGCTTTCTGATTGGATTTAAGACCCCACAGAGGAAGAACCTCACAACTGGTACTGTATATAAATCAGGTCAAGAAATCACGATCAGCCAGATCATAGGTCTTGTCGATGACTACTACTTTTTTTAGTATGTGTACATATTATCAAACTTCCCTCTAAATTTGTATCTTATAGTTTTAGATTTGTGTCCCTCTTCGACATCATCTTTGTGTAGTAGATGGCAGTTAATTAAGACATTTCCAACTGGACAAGCACAAAGGATAAGTGCAGAGCATATGCCGATAAGTACTCAGCCATTAATGAACATATCTACTCCAAGACACAGAGGCCATTGCAGGGAAAAGTGTCAGAAATAACAATATCCAAAGATCAAGGAATCTAGAGCCAAACAGTGTCTTCTGGACTAGACAGAATTAGTCATTCAGAGAAGACAAAGGATACACATAATAACCAGACAGTCAACATTCTAGCTTGGAGAGAATGTGTTCAATGAATGGCCTAAACCCCACCCTAGCAGAAGAGCAATTGATAGTTGATGATTTCTGGAGAGAAAAGAGTTAGTTTTCTTTAAGGTAATGGTGTGTGATGCATCAAGTCGGCTTCATTGGGTGTTTATGAGCCTATGAGCATACTAAAACACAAATCAAGTTCTCTGAATTATTAAAAGGAAAGAAAGAAAGAAAGAAAGAAAATGGGGAAGAAAGAAAGAAAGAAAGGAAAAAAGAAAGAAAGAAAGAAAAAAGATAATATAGAGGGGAGAGAGGGACCGTGGAAGTAGTATGCTTTTCAAAAACTGTTGCAACATTTTTCTGCTATTGCTGAATCAGGAAAACCTCTCTTAAAGAAGTCATGCCTCTGCTTGTTTCTAGGAAACAGAGCCCACACAAGAAAATGCCACTACCAAACCATGCTTATCACTGTTCTTTTTTGTCTAAGATGCCTTTTTAAGCTTTCTCAGGTTTTAAGTGGATTTTAGTTGGTCACATTGGCACCAATATGTTGTAAGGAGCCCGTTTGTTGGTTCCTGGCTGTTCAGCCCCAAAATAACCACACAGAAACTATATAATTAAATTACTGCTTGGCCTATTATCTTTAGCTTCTTATTGGCTAACTCTTGCATATTAATTTAACCCATCTCCATTATTCTGTGTATCACCACGTGGCTGTGGCTTACTAGATAAAGTTCTGGCATCTTTCTCTGGAGGAGCTACATGGCTTCTTTATACCCTACCTCTTTTCTCCCAGCATTCAGTTTAGTTTTCTCCACCTTCCTACCCTATCAGGCAAAACTAATGTCCTTATTAGCCAATGATATTCACAGCATACAGAGGGGAAATCCCACATCAGGTTTTGACTTCACTTTCTCTGTCTCTGATTCTCTCTTTCTCTCATCTGTCTGTCTGTCTATCAATTATCATCATCTATTGAACTATCTATTATCTATCTCTCTGTATCTTTTTCTTGTCATTTCCCCACTTCTTTCCTCAAACCCTTTTCCTCTTCCAAGCTATGTTACTAACCACTCCACTACATAAAAAGTCACATTTGAAATATCAAGAAAAAAGACTTGAAGAAGATTGCTTATCATCATCTACAAGTTCTACTTTAGTTGGGGAGCAAGAAAGAGGAATACTTAGCATACAGAGAGATGATTAACTACCTACAATTTTAGAAAGCTTCAAAAGATACAGAAGATATAAACTTAGTTGTGACACATCAAAGAGGTTTTCTCCCTAAGATGTGATGCAGAATTTCATGAATATTCTTTTCTCAATTATTACTTTTTTTCTTCAAGTAATAAATCATCTTGAGAGATTTTTTTCAGTATTTCTTTCATAAGAAGTAGGTTTGAATTACATCAATTCCATATTATATTACATTGCAAATATATATCTGTGTCTAGTGTTTTAGGTAATGATGATTCAATAAAGATTAATAGCATAGTTGGCCTATAGTCTTAAAACTTATTAGCTCCACAGGCAAGAAAGTATTGAGGAACCACATAAATAGCTATATTAGTGGGAATACTACAAAAATTAGCATTACAAAATCCAAATGAATAATAAAAAAATGTAATCAGAAGCTGTGCTTTAGATTCCAGCCATCGAGACCTGAATAATCTCATAAAAACTATATTAATTTTAACACTGTTTGGGCCTATTAATCAGGCTTCTTATTAACTAACTTTTACATATTAAATTAGCCCACTTCTGTTAATCTATGTATTACCATGAGGCTGTGGCCTACTGGTAAGGCTCCATGTTGTCTTTCTCCTTCAGCAGCTACATGAAATCTCTCTGACTCCACCTATTCTCTCTCTATATATATCTCTTCCAACTTGGGTGTATTCTTCCCTGTCATAGACCAAAGCAGATTCTTTATTAACCAATGGTAATAAAACATATTCATAGCATACAAAAGGAAATCTTACATCAGAAAAGAATAATAGCAATTGAACAATCTGAAGAAGGATGCTTAAAAGAAATCCCATACTAGCTCAGAATTGAGAATAATAGAGGGTTATTTATTTAGCAGTATACCCACAAATCAATATCCTCTACTGGAACGGAGAACAGCAACCAAATCCCACAGCCAGAAAAAGAGGCCAGATGTGCACTTTACATTGGCATAAATAGTATAAAAGGCCATGTCCAAGTGGGCAGGTAACTTAAAGGCTACTGACTGTAGGAACTCCTATAGCACCTCCCCCTTTTGTTTAAATAAGAGAGTTCTAAGCTTATTACAAAATTATATACAATAAGAACAAATATATCAAGCAAGAAACATGTGATAAAATTTTTAATAGTTATCCTATCCTAATGAGTTTAAGTCTTTCATAATAAATAACTTGGCCAAGCCATGAGAAGAAAGTAACTATGACTATCTAGTATTCAAACGCATTGAAGATTTGAGATGAGAAATAATATTACTTGAGTAAGCAGGAAGTATAGTTAAGCAACTTCCAAAATGAGCAATATACGATGGAATCAATTAGCTACCTCAGCAATCACCCAGAGTCTTATTTGCAACATTGAAGCAACTAATTTTGACAAAGGCCTAGAAAACTGAAAGACCATTTTCAGATGCAGGAAATTTTTCAAAACTGTCTTACCCTGTTTTGACAAGATTTGACAGTTTTTTCTTTGTGTCTTGATTATCCATTTCCATATACCATATACCTTGTCAGTGGTTGAGGCATGGGCAGTTCCTTGCCCAAAGTTCAATTTTGCCAAGAGAAAAAAAAAAAAAAAAACAGCTCCAAGTGGAGGGTCTTTGGTGCTGAACATTCTCTCAAGAATAGATCAGTGCTGCCAGGAGCAATCGTGTCTCACGTCAACAGAACCCTAAATTATTTAAATGCCATATTCTACAGTTTTTTGAAGTGGTTGAAGGTTACCTATTAATGCAGAATACAATCTCTAGGTATCAAAAAAACCTGATCAGTCTAACTATAAGTATGACAAACATAGATGAATATTGATCTATAATTCTCAATATCTATATAACTTAAAGATTAAGGCTTCATATTAGAAGTATCTTGATCAGAGGTAGAAATGTACATTGCAATATGATAAATATATCTATTATTCAGTATTATTATTCTAATTCCCCCCTTTTTAAAGAGATCCCTGATCCCTACATAATTTTCCCCCAACAACCAACCCTATACCAAATATAATCAACCCCTAAAGAATGTACCTAACCATTAGGACAAACTTTGTTGGGAGAAGGGACATCATTTTCTAGAATTACTTCCAGCTGTCACAGGGATGATGGTCTTTCTATGGGAGCCTGTGAAAGTAAAATGATGGTTAAGTTCCAAGATTATTGTCTGGTATAATTTCAAATAGTCTCTAAATTTTAGGTAGGGTTTTTATGAGGTTTCTATTTGGAGTCCTGGCCAGAATGTTGTAAAAAAAAAACAAAGTGCACCATTTTAGCTAAAAAAGTTGGAACCATCTGCCCAAAACAGGTCTTATAATAGTGCTATCAGCATCATGACATAACAACCAGGTGGACTTGTTGTGGGGCCCGATATTCTTACTGAAAACTTCAAAGATTACTTCAGGAAAATTCATTGTTCATTGTGGAAAACTTAAACATTTTTATATATACATATATAGACATGTATAGTCAATGAAAGTTATAATAGAGAAAAAATAACATTTTTTATAAATTCTTTCTTCTTTCTGCTCCATACCAAATAGCTCTTGACATGAGACAGACTCTGAATTTTTCTTTTAACAACATGTTTGGTTTAGAGAAGGACAGAGCCATTGTACAACTCCCAAGCCAGCTCTATATATGCATATATATACATATATATGTATATATATATACATAGATAATAGATACATAGATAGATAGATATGTAGATAGATAGTTAAAATGTATGTGTATCAGTTACCTGACCTCATAAATCGTATTCCTTAGTGGATAGTTATTTTTACATCTGTCAGCATTCAAACATCCAGGGTCTCTTGAATTTTTGAAGATGTGTATGTTGCTGTAAAGCTAAGAGCAGAACCCTGCCCCAACCCTATATGCTTTCCATACCACCTGTATAATTGTCAACATTGTGGATGAGCAGTCATTTCCCTTTCTCAAGAGGTTTCTCTTTTTCAAACCGTATCTTTATTAATTTTGATGGTATCCACAGTGTTTCTTCTGTGGAAATAAGAGCAAAACTGCTTCCACAGCATAGAACAAATCCTGGCTTACATTGTGAGGTCACCATATCCTTGAAATACACAGGCTGATTTAATTAAGAAGACTTTTTCTATTATCCAATGTCTCTCTGCTGCTGTTGTCCCTTTTTCATTAGCGTTAAGAAAATTTAAGGTTAATAAAGCATTTCATAATGTATTTCTGGGGGTATTTTTCACCCTTTTCTGTTGTTTAACATATCCTTTATACTTCAATTTGAACTTTCTATAACTGCCTGCCATATAGGATATGTGGTATACCTGTAATATGTTTAATATTATAATAAGCAAAAAACTGTTTCATTTTCTTAGAGACATACGCTGGACCATTATCTTTCTTTGTGCAGGCATAGCCATGATGGCCATAACTTCTAATAAATGTGTGATTACTGAATCAGCCTTTTCTGAGCTTAAGGCAGTTGCTCACCTGAATAAGTGTCAATAGTTTGTTGTATATATTTTAATTTTCCAAATTCTGCAAAATGGAACATATCCATCTGCCAGATTTCATTCCTTTGAGTACCATTTGGGTTAGTCCCTCAGGCAACGGTGTTTGGTTATACAAAGAGCAAGTAGGACGTCCCTTTATAATCTCCTTAACTTGTTGCCATGTAATAGAAAACTCTTTCTTTAAACCTTTGCTATTGACATGATTTTTTTTCAAATTCTGAGGCCTGCAACATGCTTCCAATCAATAATTGATCAATTTCTGTATTATCTTGTGCTAGAGGACCTAGCAGACCCATATGGGACTGGATGTGTGTTATGCAAATAGGACAAATCCTATTCCTGATTATGTCTTGCACCTGGATAAATAATGAAGTCAATTCTGTATCATCTGGTATAAATTCAGCAGTTTCAATATGCAAGACAACTCTTTCGAATATTGCGAATCAGTAACTATATTAAAAGGTTCTTTAATATTCCCTAGCACCATGATATTAGCATACAATTCTGCCTTCTGGACAGAATTATAAGGGCTTTGTTCCACCTTACTTAATTCTTCTGATTTGTATCCTGCCTTCCTTGATTTATTTGCATCAGTATAATATGTATGGGCTCCAGTTATTAAAGCATCACGTACAATTCGGGGAATAATCCAAGAAGTTCTCTTTATAAAGTTAAGTCTATTGCTTTTGGGATAATTGCTATTAATCTCCCCCCCCCCAAATTAGCCCAGGCTCTTTGCCATGGTTCATTGTCTTCCCATAACTTTTTTTATTTCATCAGTACTAAAAGGCACTATAAGTTCTGCTGGATCTAAACCTGCTAATTGATGAAGTCTCAATTTACCTTTTATAATTAATTCAGAGACTTTTCCCACTTAAGTTTTTAACTTTTTACTTGGTTTATGTGGTAAAAAATATCCATTATATCATCCCTCTGCATTAAAATTCCTGTAGGAGGAATTCTGGAAGCAATATGACTGGAATAAAATTAAGATTTGGATTCACTCTATCCACATTTGTCTCCTGTAATTTGTCCTCAAATATTATCAATTCCTTTTCTGTTTCAGCTGTTAATTCTCTGGGACTATTCAAGTCTTTATCACCATCTAAGGTTTTGTTTAAATGAATTATTAGATCAAGTGTTATCCCAAAAGCCCATCGTAGACTGGAAATATCTCCTTACAATCTTTGAAAGTACTTAAGAGGCCAAAGCCAGTCTCTCCTAATTTGTGCCTTTTATGTTCTAATTTTCTATAAGCATATTTTATAACCCAGATAACTGACAGAATCTTCTCTCTGTATTATTCCAGGAGCAATTTGTAATCCCTATTTCGGCAAAACTTTCTTACTTCTTCAATCATTTTTTCTAAAGTATCTGTGTTTGAATCAAATGTCATACATATGATTGTAAGTTATAGACTTAGAAAATTCCTTATCTATTACTTCCAATGGTTGAGTTACAAAGTATTGGCACAGAGTGAGGCTATTGAGCATTCCTTGTGGGAGGGCAATCCATTGATATATCCTAGTAGGCTGAGAATTATTATAAGTAGGCACTGTGAAGGCAAATTTATTTCTATCCTTTTCTTGTAAAGGTAGAGTGAAGAAACAATCTTTCAAATCAATAACTATAAGAGGCCACCCTTTTGGTAATAGAGAAGGTAGAGGAATTCCAGATTGTAGAGGTCCCATAGGTTGAATTTCCTTATTGACAGTTCTTAGATCTGTCACCATTCTCCATTTACCAGATTTCTTTTTAGTAACAGATACAGGAGAATTCCAATGGCTGCTGGATTCTTCAGTATGGTGAGCATCTAGTTGCTCTTATACCAGCTGTTCTAAAGCCTACAGCTTTTCTTCAGCTAGATGTCATTGCATAATCCATATTGGTTTCTCAGTTAACCATTTTAAAGGTAGGTCTGTTGGTACCTCTAAAGGTTTGCTAGTTTCTTTATGTTCTTATACAACCTATATGGCTGGTGACCTTTGTGCATAGTACCTTGTAATATCCTTCCCAAAATTATGAGTTCCTGGGACTGCAGCAGTGTTAATCTGGGTATTCCATTGCTGCAGCAGGTCATGAGCCAATATATTTACTGCAATATTAGCCATATATGGCCTCAGCTTCCCTCTCTGACCTTCAGGCCCTATGCAGTCAACCCATCACATGCATTGTTTAACTTGAGATATGGTTCCAGTTCCTAGTAATTGAACATCTCCCTCTTAAAGAGACCAATTTGGATATCAAGATTCTGGAGTAATGATACTCATATCCGCACCTGTGTTTATCAAACCAACAATTACAATGCCACTTATACTCACTCTTAGCTTTTATCTTTGATCCTTTATAGAAGTCTCACCAGGAAAATTAAAAATCCAGGGCCTTCTGTAAAAGACCATACTATTCTGGATGATGAAATAAGCATTGTTTAATTTATCCTCCATGCTGATTTCATCATCCAGAATAGTATGGTCTTTTACAGAAGGCCCCGGATTTTTAATTGTCCTGGTGAAACATATCCTCCACAGTGACTGGGAATGACTTGGTCACTTTTGGCTTGGGGGCCTGCCAGAGGCCCCTCAAGGAGTTTCCTGATGGTATTGGGTTGCCTTGTCTATCTTTTGCTGATCTGCATTCATTGGTCCAATGTCAGCCTTTGCCACACCTTCTATATATACGTGAAGGCTGAGTCCTCTTATTTTTGCCATTCCCAGAGAAGATATTATTCCTAGGATTTCCTTCTTTACAATTTTTTTCTCAGATGTTCTATTCTACCACAATTAAAACATTTGGCATTTTGATGTCTCTCCTTCTGGAGGCCTCTGTATGATTTTTCCCTGGGACTAAATGGCTGGGGGGACCAGGTGGGACATAAACCCCAACAAGCAGCCTGGCCCTCATGTTACAGAATGGCCCCCATGTGGATAACTGCATCCACAAATAGCCTGAGAAAGCTTGGGAAAGAATAGAGTAAAGCATGTTTACTTGGTAGCAACAATTTCTCGGGTCTGCTCTGCTTGCTAGAGGCAAGCAAGTACACTCATTTAAGAGAGGCTTCCTCACTTAGCTTTAGCTGCAAAGCCTTGCAGCTCTTTAAGAGGTCCTGCCAAGAAACACTTAAATGGTGTTGATGAAAAGCCGACCGCATGCTTTTCGGTTTTTAGCTGTAGCAGGAAAACAGCTGCACTGTTTTAAAATGCTGGCTTTCTGGGCCGTCCTGCCAGGGCAAACTCTGACTCTTTCAGGCAGGCGGTCCAGCCAGGGAACATTTGAATGTCTTCTGTGAGCAGAATGCTGCAGCTTGCTTGCTGGCAGGGACCTTGAAATGCTGTAGACTTGTGGCACTGAACACAGCTACAGCCGGTACCTCAGCCATGAGGCTGAAATCTCAGAAAGCTAAGAAATGGGCTGTATCTAGCCCTCAAAGCCACAGCTTTTATCCTACCCATACAGCTTGGTAAATTAAAGACTCGTGTATTCAGAAAAAGAGAGATATAGAGTAAAGATAGATTCAAAGACAAAGAAAACCTCTGAATGGTTTACAGTATGTTAAAAATATATGCTGGCTTAAGGTTAAAATTCTTAAGGTAAAAAAGAAAGAAAGAGAGTGGTTGGGTGTGGTGGTACACACCTTTAATCCCAACACTTGGAGGCAGAGGTAGATTGACCTCTGTGACTTCAAGGTGTGGTTGCAGAGGTAGATTGACCTCTGTGACTTCATGGTGTGGTAGCACACACCTTTAATCCCAGCACTGGGGAGGCAGAGACTGGCGGATCTCTGTGAGTTCAAGGATAGCCTGGTCTACAGAGGGAGTTCTAGGACAAAGATATACAGAGAACCTGTCTCAAAAAGCCAAAAGTTAAAAGTAAAAATAAAAGAAATAGAGGTTAAAATAAAGCCACATAAAGATGGAAAATACACAGAGAATCTTGATACTATATGCTATTATGCTCTCTTTGATTTGTTTGAATGCTGAGGAAGGAGAAACAGCTGCTAAAAGATACTTGCTTATAAATGCTGCTGAATTAATCCAAGATAGGTATTTTGAAAATACCTTGACTTCAAAATTGAAGTCAAAAGTATATTACTATGGAGAATAGATTTTGCTTTTGTTTCTACAGGAAATGAGAGGCTGTGGATTCATTCTGAGTTAAGAAAACTCAGATTTGATCAGGGAAAACCACCTGAGAAATTTCCAGTAGGAACAGATCGCCCAGGTGTCTGAGTTCTACATCCAGAACAGATTCAAGATTGCTGCCTGAGATGATTAAGCTTCACAGGATACTCCAGTCAGGACTTGATTATAACTCTAAATTTTCTTTGGGTCCCCATAAGATTGTCAGCACCCCCATCCAGCTGGAAGTAGCCTGGAATACTACGCTCCCATTCCCCAAAAATGAACTATGGATATTTTTCTTTGTTAAAAATAAGGGGGGGAAGTGGTGCAGGAGAATTGTCTCTATTCTGTCAATCATGATTTAAATAAATGCTGATTGGCCATTAGCCAGGATGTATGGGTGGGACAACCAGACAGGAAGTAGAGGTGGAGCAAGGAGAATAGGAGAATTCTGGGAAGCAGGAAGATCCCTTGGCACTCCTCCCCAGACCACAGAAGAAGCAGGATGTGACCTGCTCCACTGAGAAAGGTATTGAGCCATGTAGCTAACATAGATAAGGATAATGGGTTAATATAACTTATAAGAACTAATACTTACCCTGAACTAATGGGCCAATCAGTTTATAACCTAATGTAGACTCTCTGCATGATTTTCCTTGGGACCCTAATGGCTGGGGACCTGGTGGGAGGACAGAAACCAACCAGGCCCCTCATGTTACACCTTTGGAAATTGCTTCTCCCACCCAAGCCTTAGTATTATAGTCAAAAGTCTCAATGTTTATTGTATGCAGGGTCCATTCATCCATTGGTTTTGATCTAACCTTTAAAGGTCTAAGTATCTTTTTTCATTCTAAGTTGGCAGTTTCAAAAGCCAGAGATTTGATAAATACTAATCTAGCTTCTGGGTCTGTTACTCCTATTTGTATAGCCTTAGTTAATCTTTGTAAAAAGTCACTAAAGGTTTTCTCTTTGACCCTTTTAATACTAATATATGATTCAATTCCTTTTCCTAGTTCTTGAATCCTGTTTCAAACATTTAAGGCTGCTCTGTGGCATAGGGACAAGATGTGTTCATCATAAAGAGCTTGATCTTGTGGGTCATCATAAGTGCCCTCACCAAGAAGGCACTTTGTAAGTCTCAAATCCTTTTGCTTTTGTTGTTCTAAAATTTTAGGCTCTTCTCTGAAATAACATCTAAACATCAACTGGGGCCCATCATCCAGGATTGTCAAAACTAACTGAAGTGAGTCATGTGGTGTTCCTTTGATGCTAGAAGCCCAAGTCTTTATCATCTCCCTAACAAATGTGGAATACAAGCCATAAATTACAACAGCTTGCTTAGTTTATTTTATATCATTCATTCCTATAGGTATTCATCTACCTTCTTTGGATCCTTTTGGACCTTTAGAACTTGATGTTTTGCAAGACTAGATTACAGGGTAGGAAGCTAAAACCTTGGGTAAGTCATCTCTGACAGCTACTGGCGATATTGAGTCCCATCCTCATGCCCTCTTCTCTTGTTCATCAGTTCCAATAATTTCCTCAATCATTTCAAATCTTTTTAATATTGTCTTTGGTAAAGCCTGATTCTCCTGGCCTGTATATATTTCTAGTGATTTCATTGAGGTGCCTATTCTCTGGTCCTTGTTCTGCACATATGATTCCAAGGTCTGAAGTTTCTCCTTTAAAGATAACACCTCATCCTTGGACATTATTTGGATAGCATACAGATTACCATACTGGAGAGATGCTCTATCTGCTAACCTATCATAACTTTTTAACAAACTTTGACTGTCAAATTAAACAGTATGAATTCTTTCAGATAACTTCTCAGTACCCTTAGATATGGATTCAGTTTTGTCAGTCAAATTAATGTTACCCTTTTCAATAGTATTAATTTTTTCAGGTAACTTTTGATTTTCAATGGTATCAGTCCTGTCAACTAGCTGTTCATTATTAGTCTATAGAGACTGTATCATTTCCAAAAGTGCCACATTCTTTCTTAAGTATATAATATGAAGAAAAAAAGTGAGTCCCAATATCCAATAAATTGATGTATCACCATAACCATATAAACCTTGCAGAATACAATCCATAGTATTAGCAAAGAAGTTACTAAAAGTTTCGATGTTAATGTAGTCTGCCATATTGATTCACTAATTACCTGCTATGATACCCAGTAAATTGTTTTAGGTGTAATAATCTTTATTGTCCAGTAGGTATCGTGGTTGCAGATTTGCGACTAGCAGCAATGTTAACAGGTGGCAACAGGAACGGTCCTGAGCCACTTTATTCTTCTGCCTTAGTACTGGTCGAATACTGAAAAATATGCTTTTCTTGACAAATTAAAAGCAATTAAAGCAATTCCATAAATGGAGCAAGAAGCCTAGAACTAACAGGCAGTGAGTACAAACCAGAAGCTACAAGTGACAGGGAACATGTCAGTGGAGGGGGGGGGTATGTGTACACTTGGGAAATTTCCAAGTTGCCACTGTAGCAGGGGTTCTACAAAAACTGCTTAGGTAAAAGCAAGCCAAACAGGCATGGTTGGGAGATTTTCTGGGCTTTGGACTGGTTAGGCCGTCAGGCTGTTCACCCAGTAGGTATGGAGTCCGAATCCATGTGAGCACCAGATAAAGAAGTATGCTTAAAAGAAATTCCACACTAGCCCAGAATTAAAAATAATAGAGGGTTAGTTATTTAGTGGTAGACTCACAAAACACAATCCTCTGCTGGAATGGAGAACAGCAAGCAAATCTGTATCTGGAAAAGAGGCCAGATGTGCACTTTTCATGGGCATAAATAGTATAAGAGGCCACACTGAAGTGGGCGGGTAACTTAAGGCTACTGGCTGTAAGAGTTCCTACAGCAACAATCATGGAAATTTTCTTCTAAATAAAACTGGGTTCCACTCTGAATTACTAGTTGTACTTTGGTAATAAATAAGCATCATCTAAAGCAAGAGCAAACTTGTCTGAATTCTATTTCATGTTGAGTACAGTGACATACATAAACAGAAAATGAATATATTTCTTATTCTAGAGGGCATTGGAGGCAGCAGGAGACACAGTCCTCCAGTGCCACCAGTAATCAATGGGAGAGTTTTTTCAGATATTTGTGCTTATTTGAAGCTTGGATTCCTGACTGAAATCACAGAAAAGGATGTCAGCATGAGTTGATGATAAAGGATTTCCCTCTGGATGAGGTGATTACCATTAATGAATAAAGAAACTGCCTTGTCCTGTTGATAGGGCAGAACTTAGGTAGGCAGGGGAAACTACATAGCATGCTGGAAGAAATAAGGGCCAAGTCAGGGAGAAGCCATGTAGCCCTGCCACAGATGGATGCCAGAAATTTTCTGGTAAGCCACAGCCTCATGGCAATGCACAGATTACTTTAATTAATTAAATTAAGATATAAAAGTTATCCTGGAAGAAGCTAGAGCTAATGGGCCAAGCAGTGAATTAATTAATACAGTTTCTGTGTTATTATTTCATGGCTAAGTGCTGGGACGAAGGGTCATGCAGCAAACGCTGCTGTGGCAGCGCTCCCACTTGGTTATGGCAGGGATTTCAAACAGTGTGTTTATATGAGCCGCAGGGACTTCACAGGAAGTTTTGCCCCAAGGGGTTTTCAGCATTTGGTTGGCAAGCACAGCTTGTGCTTTGAGCTCTGTGACTAAGTGCTTGTGCTTCAAGGAGGGATTTAAAAACCACTCAGAAAAGATCAAATCAGGCGGGCAGAGACTGTCTGTGCCCATGGATCCTGGGAGGTGTGGAGGTTACTGCTGGATCCATGCACAGGCTGCCCAGGTTTGAGCCAAGCCATGCTAGCGGCAGGCAGCAGAGCCAGGGGTGGGGTGGGGTGGGGGTAGGGGTGGGGGGTTTGCCCCATTTTGGGTGCCAGATAAAGCACAAATCAATCCCACACCAGTTTGGAATATTATTAAAAGGGTTATTTATTTGAGGGGAAGAAAACTTACAGAACACCATCCTAGACAACAGCCCTCTACCAGGAAAGGAGTCTGAAGCAAGAGAGAGTGAGAAAAGGGCTGCCACTTCTTTTTAAAGAGAAAGAGACCGCACCCCAGTGGGCTGGTATCTCAAAAGTTATTGGCTGAAGAAGCAGAAGGGGCTTCCCCAGCAGCCAGGAACCAAGAAGTAGCTCTCTCCTTCAAGTTAGGAGGAAGAAAATTTAGAATTCAACATTGTTTAATCATGCACATTAAGAGAGGAATAGAGAGGCAAGTAAAATAATCACCATGGTATGTGCTCAAAGAGACAGGAGGGCTTCTTCAGAGACAAGTTCTCATTTAAGTGTCTTAGCAACAGCAATCTATACCACGAGGAATGTCTTCCTCAAAGGATGATCATAAATTGGAGAATTTAATCAATATTTCTTATTTAAGATTATCCTGTTATCATTTAGGACCACATTAATAGTGGCCAGAATTGTAGTGGTCAATTATTCTTGAAAGAATGATGGGACCTTTTAGGTATAAGATGAAGCTGTGTGGACACTGGAGGAAGATACTGATTCGTTTTTTGGTGGCTATGAACCCAATTTGTGCTTCTTAATATTGGGGTTGTTTATAAATCATGGTAGAAACTCTGCAACAGAGATCAAAGACATGTCTCTATCTCTTGCAATGTCTACATTTAATCAGAATAGCTTCTATATGCTTACTAGAGGCATACCAGTAAACAGGAAGCCTATCTTTCAATGGGGCATATAAAGAAATTAGCAGTAGGCTTTGGAATGCTCTAAGAAGTGAAAGATAGGTTTGCAGTCATCATAAATCTTACCTATAGTTTGATTTTGTTTTTGTCAAGTGGAGTAGAAAGGTGTATCCTCTTAGTCACAATAAAATGACTAAAAAAGAGGAATAAATGGTGCTTGCACAAAGTGACAAATATCTCTCATTGTCTATCAACATCTTCATTAGCCAGTATTTTTGTAAAAACTTTCTCAAAAGAAATGAAGGTCATAAAAATATTCCAATTAATAGTTTTGGAAATTATATATAAATTTTATTATTTATTGCATCAATATGAAGGAACATTTAGAACTCTTGTCAAAATTAAGCCCTTTGTTATCAAATTAGTTTTGTACTTCTGCTATGAAATTTCAGGAAGAAGTAATTGACCTTGAACAATATCTGCTCTTCAGATCCCATGAATCAATGCATATTGCCTAATTTGCCAATTGTGTCTATCTCAATTTCTTTCTTTGTAGCCATGAGAGAATAAATATTCTGACAGAAGGAACTTCAGGGGTAGATATATTCTGGTCACATTATCAGGGAGCCATTTAAAAGATCAGCAAGGAGGTGAGACAGAGAAGGGACC
This sequence comes from Ondatra zibethicus, assembly GCA_004026605.1. Taxonomy (NCBI): domain Eukaryota; kingdom Metazoa; phylum Chordata; class Mammalia; order Rodentia; family Cricetidae; genus Ondatra; species Ondatra zibethicus. The sequence continues at coordinate 47,381 of PVIU01011025.1, forward strand.
CAAATTTCCCCAGTATGATCTTGAAACCTAAATGTGACAATCCAGCATTTCCAGTAACAGGTATGTGCCTTTGCAAGGCTATTTCATAAGCTTCTCTGGGGAGAATCAGTGCTCATCATTTTAAGATTTTATGTAAACAACTTTTACCATCCATCTTGCTATGATACTAACAACCTGTTTTCCTGGTCTTCTGTCTACTTGGGACACTGAAACCCCTTTTTCTCTTCCCTTCCAGCTTTCCATTTGAGGATAATGATGGAACCTGAAAGATACATATAGTGCCTCTCTTTTCTTTGGCTTTATCTTTATACCCTGTGGCTGAGGCAATGTGCTGAGAGCTAAATAAAACTTTATATTTTTCTCTGTGAGTACAGTATTCTCTGTCTTTCCTGCTAAATCATTGTTTCCTCAGAAAAATGGGATGAACTCAGAAAGTTATTTTGAGAGATGGAATAACAAATCAAGTGGCTTGCTATAACTAGACCTTTAGACCCCCAGCCATAATGGTGGCCACACATAGTATCTTAAGCCATGTTGTCCAAAAGCAGCTGCTATTCTAACTGGGTAAAATTGCCACCCATAGCTGTTAAAGTTTTAAATCAGGATTAATCTGTTATAAGTATGTGTCTACGTTATTTGAATTTATGTAAACACCAAGACCTATCTGATCTCAGGTCACATCATATTGGATAGACAAAATGGTGCCAAGGTGATTTTCTCACATGCCCCCCGAACATCAGCAGTATCTCTGGGCCTTGTGCACACTTTCCTATTATTTCAGCTTCATTCGTGAGTTAGACAATGGAAATATTTCCTCTGTTTCTTTGTTTTGCTATTTTCAGCCTTCAACCATGCCATTTTTTAATCTCCTGTCTCGATTATAACCTAATCTAAAGTTGTGTTTTTAAAGGTGGGTGTGCATCCATAATTAGTCTTTTTTAATTGATTTTTATTGAGTTCTATATTTTTCTCTGCTCCCTTCCCTGCCTCTCCCCTCCCCTTCAACCCTCTCCTAAAGTCCCCATAATTATTCTTCAAGATATGCCCTGAATATTCATTTCCTGAGAGTGAATGGCCAACTTCACATTGGAGATAAGTTCATACATACAGTACATAACCATACAATATTGTCACCATCTTGGCCAATAACCTCACCAAGATAGAGACAACCATGTCACATGGTCACCATCTTGATTAGTGACATCAACAGCATGACAGCTGTAACCATATACTTAGTCACCAACTTGGTTAATGAAACCACATAGGATAAATTAAAATGTTGTCAATGATAAAACGTCCCAGAACTATTGAGTCTCAAGGAATAACCTTGCTGCAAAAAATCCCTTTGCCATAGACATTCAGTAACATAAGCCAATATTCTACTCCTCTCCTTTTTTTTTCATTTTTTCACATTCTGTAAGCAAATCATGGGATCATAAAAAAACAAGAGACTCAGGAATGATTCTATGAGATAAAGTTATGCACTTTCTCTAAGCAGCTAAGGAAGTGATACCAGATCTCCATAGTTTTTTTTTTTTAATTTGACACACTATTTATATGATGTATGTACTATGGGTACAAATTTATATTATGTATGTGCTGTGGGTACTATTTTACATGATGTACATTCTGTGGGTACTAGGCATTTCCCTTTCTCTTCACCCCCAATATTGGCCCTGTATGTGAAGGAAATGACACTTCAGGATGGCTACACCTCAAATGCTCATGCAACTGCCTAGGGCCTAGTCTTAGGAACTCACAGATTCATCACTTGGACCCAAAGGAGAGATTGCCATGTGCTAGACAAGCTATTGCAGATGGACAGGAGCTGGAACAGCCATGATGTTATCCAACATCTTGCCTCTCCATGGGATACTGGCCTCCTAGACTTCACCCTCTTTTCCCCTTTATCTGTGCTTGGATTTCCCACCTAACTCTATTCTGCCTGTTTATTGGTCATATAAGTTTCTTTATTAACCAGTGGCAATAAGATATATTCACAGCATACAGAAGGGCATCCTACCTTAGGCTCCACTGGGTTTTAAGCCTTGCTCTTTCTTTCTCATATCTGCAAAACTGTTTTTCTATGAGATAGAATTCCTTTCTTGGATAGTCCTTTTCTTTTTTATTGATTTTTATTGAGCCTACATTTTCCTCTGCTCCCCTCCCTACCTTTCCCCTCCCTTTCAACCTTCTCCAAAGGTCCCCATGCTCCCAATTTACTCAAGAGATCTTGTCTTTTCCCACTACCCCTGTAGATTAGATTTATGTAAGTCTCTCTTAGGGTCCTCAGTGTTGTGTAGGGTCTCCTTTTCTTAATATCGTTGTTTATGCATCATTGCACTGTGGGTATCTTTCCTTTTTTGGTGAGTGTGTGTGTGTGTGTTTTTCAATTTTAGTTGTGGTGATATATAGACAAGCTAAGGGGTAAAAATGGCATTCAGATATCATCTCTTTTCAAGTTCTTTAAGAGGTTATTGTTTTCTACATATCATATTATTGTTGTTATAGAGCCATAAATCCAAAGTATATGTGTTGAATTTCAAAGAGGCTTTCCTAACACAGACTGGTCATTTAAAAAGACAAGTTCATTCCAATTGGGTTTGTGTGTGTGTGTGTGTGTGTGTGTGTGTGCTTGTTTCCAACTTAGATTGAGAAATGTAATATGGATTGCCAGATTATGAACTTGGAAAAACAGTCAAGGGGAACATTAATAGAAAGTATTGGAGGTTGAACACAATCAAACTGAGACTTTCCCTGACTTGTGTATTATTAGAAGTTGGCTAAAACTCTCACCATGGCAGAGAAATCATGATGGCAATAGCTTAAAAGAGTTGTTTCTACCTTATCTACAATCAGAGTGAGAGAAAGATAAATGGATGTTATTGCTCAGTTCCCTCTCTTCATTTTTTATTACTTGGAATCTCATCCAAGGAGTGGTGACACCCACAGTGTGCTAGTCTGCCAAGTGTAAGATCCAGAAGCCAGTTTCACAAGTAGTACCTGATCTCATCAAACGGTAACTAACATGGCTATAATTTGTTATAGCATGCTGGGTAGCATATATGCATATGACTTTGATGTGATTAGCACTTTGCCAAGCATCAGGGAAGACACAGGACAATTGGCAGGAATTAGGTATGATACAGTTGAGTCATAAGAAATTCTTTCAGTGTGTGTTCATGAGTAAAAACTTTCATTTGGAAGTTTCTGAAAATAAACTGACTGTTTATATAGGATACTGTAGTTACATTTATTCCTCAAAGTATAAAAACCATGTCAAATTAAAATAATAAATCTGGACATTAAAATGAAGAAGTAGTTTTGATAGTGAAATATTGTTTTAAAATACAAATCTCATAACCACATGTTCAGGGCAGCTAAAGTACTTGTCTTGACAAGCAAACAGAGCAAAGAAAAACGATAATTGAAATCTGATCTAGGAGTTAGTTTGAAGAAATATATATTAACACCTCTGTAGCTTCACCTTTGCATATGTATGGGAAAAATTCTCAAGGACAGTATAAAACAAAATGAGCATTACATGCCATCTAAAGTGAGTTCCATTTCAGTGCTTGAATGGATAAAATGTTGCAAATGGAACACAGCTGGAAAAGACCTACGAAAGATTTGAAAGAATATTAAAAGGAGCCTTTAATGCCACCAAGGTAATTACTTCTCTCATGAAATAAGTGCTGTACTTTCTTGTAAAAGGAAAGGATGACACTGTTTTTCCCTTTCATGGTAGAAACATGATTTATCACAGTTCATTTGTGAGAGCCTCATATTTTCTTGTCATGTTTTGACCATGATTTATTCAGGAAAAAAAATCACTTTTCAATTTAAGAGTCCCGTGTGATCACACTAGTCTGTACAATTGCTGAAGTTCATAATAATACACTGAAAATAACTAAAGTCGTTTGCCTTTTTTCTTTCTGTGAAAATTAAATCCCAATCAGAGAAAAAGGATTTAGGATGAAGCAAATTCACACCATCTGTAAATTGTTACTCATGTTTTGACAAAGTAAGGGCTCCATTTTAATCATATCTGAGCTCATTATCCTTAGATTTTTTTAATACTATATATCTTATACCATTTTAATATCATGTGAAAAATTAAATTCATTCTTCCTGAAACTGTATATTGTTTTAATGTACATTAATGACTACATGAAGCTTTTGTTCCTCAGATATATAAGAAAAAAATAACTTGCATTTGTTCAAAAACTGTAGGTAGGCATACTACGCCACAGTCTATTGGATGTCACTTCTTTTCTGCATTGTAAAGTCAGTATTCATTCCTAGTGTGTAGATTTGGATTAGCATTATGTTTTGAGAAGTAAACACATATTATAAAATTAATACAAGTAAATATTTTCATAAAATATTATAAGGTTATATTTGGATAACTTTTACTTCCAGAAATCTAGAAGTACTCCTGTTGTTTTACCACTAAACTACACATTAACTCATTAATAACTACTATCAAAATAACAAAAATGATGTCCAGATGGTGGAGGATAAAAACCTTTACACATTGATGGTTAGACTGTAAATTGGAACAAAACTACAAAAACAATATGGGGATTCATTAAAAAAATAATAATAGGAACTCTATGTCATCCAGTAGCTTCAATATTGGCTATAAACTCAAAGATGATGTAATCTGTACCTTGATGCTTTATTTATACTTTACTGATAGTCTTTATAGTATGTCTATACTACTCAAGATTGTGAATAAAGATTGAAACATTGATGGTTCAATGCATTATAAATGCATGTTCTTTGGTATATTTGTGTTTATTTGCCTTTAAAACTGAAGGCAAATAGGGTTGAGGATTCAGCTTGTGGTAGACAGATAGCAAATGCGAGGCTCTGAGTCTTAATTTCAGCCCAAGGAAAAGAAGAAAAAAATGGATGCTCAAACCTAGCCAATTTACAGTAACATTAAGGAGGATTAATTAAGTTTGTCCTAAGTAATCTACTACCCATGAACATATTTAAAATTATACGATATACATACCTAACTATCCTGCTGTACACCTTAAATGTGAAAAAAATTTAAGTGAAAAACAATGATTCCAAAACTGTATTACACATAATATGCTTATTTCTTTAATATTCAGAATTATTTATGATTATGTAAAAATTAAATAATGTTACACAAATTAGCTAAATTTCATTGATTGAAATACCTATAGAAAAATATCCAAAAACACAAATATATTCTCCAAATATTAGCACATATTTTAATCATTTTATTAGTCAAATTTTTCCAGAGAAACAAAGCATAATGTAAACATAAAATATATGTGGCTATTTCATCTGGGCACTAGATGAGGTGTGTATGGGGACAAAGGAGTCTTCCACTGTCTACGGCTAAAACCGGGAAATTCAATGGTGTCCAAGTAGCAAGAACTTTTATATCTGAGGGACATGAAGCATTGTATGTTCCAGATAGATAGAGAAAAATAGAGAGACAAACAGATAGACAGATGGACAGGCAGTTGATAAACAGACGGATAGATGCATAGATAGATGATAGATAGAGAACCTTCTTCTGCCTCTTTGCTCATCTGTCTCTCAACCCCTGTATTCAGTTGTTTGAATTGTGGCTGTTTACTACAGTGAGGTAAGATCGGTTTTTATCTGTCTATTGATTCAAATGTTGGTCTCTTTCAGAACCATCGTCAGACACAGAAAAAAGCAATTTTATGCCTAAATAACATTTTATTAAGTCTTTGAAAGTTTCATGCATGCATATAATGTATCTTGATCCTATCCATCATTCACCACCCTCTCGAGCTTCCTCTACCATTCCCACTGCATGATTTCAATTATTTCATACTTATAAATTTTGATTTAGTTATGTTTTGTTATACTGAGTTTCACCAGTCCTATCCACAAATTGATGGTCAAGGAATGAACTACAGAAGCAAGGGGAACTTATCAGTAGCCATAATCTTAAAGAAAAGTGACTTTCCCTCCCCGTAGCAGACTATCTGGGTATCACTAAACTCAGGCAAGTTAGCAAACCAAACCAACAATCTTGTAGTAAAACCCAAATTAAATTTCCAAGCAAATAAAATGCACTTCAAATCAATAGAATGACTAGATGAAAATATGCAATAAATAAAGATAATGGTTTGTATTTTCACTCAGAAGAGCAAATTATTATCATTGATGTTTCTGAAAATGCCTTTTAATTAAAAATGTAAGGATACATTTCAAGATAAAATTTTAAAATGAAAGGAAATAATTAATATAAAAGAAGAGGAGAAATCATTTAAAATGTCCGCATTTCAGCCTGGCGGTGGTGGCACATGCCTTTAATCCCAGCACTCGGGAGGCAGAGGCAGGCAGATCTCTGTGAGTTCAAGCCCAGCCTGGTCTACAAGAGTTAGTTCCAGGACAGGCTCCAAAGCCACAGAGAAACCCTGTCTCGAACAACCAAAAATAAATAAATAAATAAATAAATAAATAAATATCAGCATTTCATGCAGAAATAAACATAGATAATTAATGAAAACATTATATTATCTACATTTTATCTATTCCAGGATAATTAAATCTGTGATATAATATAGTGTGTAAGACAAAATATACAAAAGTAGGTCTTATGATAGAAGTAAAGACCTCAAAAAAGGAAAATGGAACTAAAATGAAGGGTAGAATTCCTGCTAATATATCTAACGACTGGTGTTTGATCATATACCATTAGAATATTAGGTACAAAAGAGAAAAGTAAAATTTTAAGAAAATTATCATGATGTAAAATAATACAATCTTTAAATATAATAATAATATTATACTGGTTTATATATTTTAAGGAATTTTAACATTATATTAAAACTATGGTGGTATCATCTCTGGGAGGGAAAAAAAGGAAAACCAGGGAAGAACTGTGAGTACATATCAGGAAAAAGTAATAATGTAAGTACCTTAAATAAGTAGAGAATAAATTGCATTATAATCCTAAGGTTCTTACAAAAGCATGGTATCAGTGCATGAGTGAATTGCTGTATGAATCAAGAAAATATAGAGAGATCCAATTAAAATGGAGAGAAGGAATATAATAATGTTAACAATTTAAATCACTAGAGAGATGATGGATCATTCAGTAAATGCTGATGGTATGGTAGTTTTAAAGATAAAAAGTTAATTACTTCATATATTATATCACAATAAATTTCAAATAGATATAGAGTACAATTAAAAATAAAACCAAAGGGCTGGAGAAAAGTCTCAGAAGGAATAGTGCTTGTTGCTCATGTGTGTGGATTTGAGTTTCAGTTCTCAGATTCTCCTCCCTCAAAATACATGTGGTGGCCAGTTTGTAATCTCCATGTACAGGAGGTAGATATGAAATGGCCAAATCAGCATGGCTACCCATGCTAGCAGACAGGCAAACTCATATTTCAATGCATGAAATGGAGAAAATGAAAGATCGCACTCTACATGATTTCAGGCCTCCATACCTTCTATACATATGTGCCTATGCACCTGCATATATGAGGTCACACACATGCAAACATGCATAATATTCTCCCACCACAAACACATACACTTGCAAAAAGGAAATCAAAACAATACAGGAAAAAATATGAATGATCTACATGCTATTTTAACTGGAGTAAAAGGAGTTTATGTACACAAGAGAATAGAAAGAAGTAATTAAGATAATAATTAAAGTATCTAAAGTAATTTTTATTACTATAGAAAGGTACAGAGTTATACCTGGGTTGGTAGAGTATTTGCTTTACGTGGTCCATCCCTGAGTTAAATATCCAACATTGCAGAAATTACATATGTTGAAACATACATTAATCAAGAGTGAGAAGGATATGACAAGAGAATAAATAAAACATAAATGAAAGCATAAAATAAATAATATGAAAAAGATATAATGTATGAAATTCTCAAAGAATTAATAAAATCTAATATCAGTAAACATGGGAAGATTTTTTAAAGAGTATTCAAATTATGAACACAGAAACTGCTAGACATTGCTAACTAGAGCACATATCACCAAGTAATCACCTACAGCAGAAATTTAAGCACTGAATGTTTTCTTTCGTTTTGTTTTAATGTGCATTACATTTTGGGTGCCCTGGAACTGGAGGTACAGACAGCTGATAGCTGCTACGTGAGTGCTGGTAACTGAACCCAGGTCCTCTAGAAGAGACGTCAGTGCTCTTGACTGCTGAGTGATGGCTATAGCACCAGCACTGAATTCTTTTGCATAATTCTTATTACAGTAAAACCAGAAAGACTCATAACTTGTAGAAATGATGTGACAACCCAATATGCATGTCAAGAAATGTTTTACATTTAAACAAATATTTGATTAGTAGGCTCATGGAAGTCTAAGCATAATAAATATTAGAAATTCTTTTAATTTTGGAATGAAATCAAAGCATGGTACATTTCATGCTTAAAAAGAAGGTACTTTTACAGAATCAAAATCCTATGAAGGCTAAATATCAGTCCAGCAAAAGTCCACTAAACTGGCAGGGCTAAAGGGACATTTGTTCATGGACACATATATATTATATGCTGCATTATTTACTTTTCTGTTTCTGTGATAATGCACCATGAGTAAGTAGTTGTAGAGGTTTAGAGTCGTGATGTAGGAGCAAAGGTAACAGGCAGCAGGAGGCTAGAACATCCTAGAGAAAGTAGTTACCTAACTGGGGATGGTTGAAGGCCTTTGAACCCCCAAGCCTGACCTCACAACACTTGTCCTTCAACAAGAATGCACCTATTAATCCTGCCCACAAAATTTCACCAGTTGGGTGTTGGCAAAGGCTCCTTGTTCATTTCCTAGCCACATACACTCCCGAAATAACCACACAGAAACTATATTATTTGCAATACTGTTTAGCTAAAAGTTTAAGTGTATTGCTAGCTAGTTTTTACATTTAGAATTAACTCATTTCCATTATTTTGTATTTTGCCATGAGGCTCATGGCCTACTGGCAAGGTTCCAGCTGGCAGCTCATGTCTTTCCCCTCTGCCTTCTTTCTCCCAGCATTCAGTTTAGTTTTCCTGCCTAGCTCTACTCTGCCCTATAACAGGCCAGAACAGTTTCTTTGTTTATTAACCAATAAAAGCAACACATAGACAGAAGGATTTCCCACACCAGTTGGGATCCTAGTTTTGAGATAAATGAGTCTTGAGCCTTCCTCAATCAAACCACTACATGTGTGTGCACATTCATGATATATGGGATGGAGATAAGAGGGCAAAATCTTAATTTTTCATGATAGACTTCCAAAGATAGATCCAAATGAACCCTGCTTACAATGCTATTTAGCATTAGTTAGGAACAGAATACAGTGGGTCAGGGGCTACTTAAGACCACACATGGACATAGGAAATGAGAGTAAGTAGAAAGGTAATGATGGCATTCACTCATTCTAAAACTTAGAGGTCTCTCTGATATTTAACAAGAATTTGAAAAGCAATCAAAATTTCAAAATATACAAACTTTGATAAATATTTAGTAAACTTTGTCTTATATGTGGCTGGCTAATCACAAAAGCCTCTTAATAATGGGTCTGACTTTGTTGTTCACTTTAATTTATTTTCAAAGCGAAGCCAGAATGTTACCACAAATGCATGTCAGATCATGGCTTACAAACTGCTTCCAAGATATTCAGAAATCAACAAAAGTAATATGATTTACAAGCAATCCTGTGATACAAGTATGGAAGTTCCATGGAAATGCAAGCAGAAAGATTGGAAGGTCAAAGCTATCCTTGACTATATATCAAGCTTAATCCAGACCAAGCTACATGAGAAGCTGTTCTCAAAAGCAAGATAAAGTAAGCATCTTACTATAATGGAGCCATACTTTACATCTACAGTCTTTTACTCATTTTGTTCTCTCTGGCTTGATCTGCTCCAGTGTTCTTGAGCACCATTTTATGAAGAAATAGACTTTGCTTGCTGACTGCTCTCTCCCTTGAAGCTGCAGTCCTCGCTTCATCTTCGATTCTGTTTCTTCCTCGGTGAGGGTGTGTCTCATTCTATTGCTTGCTGTGCTTTCACATTCTCAGTAACAATGATGTTTCTTTGTTTTAGTTTTCTGCCTATGACTTAACTTCTAAAAAATACATTTCATTTTCATTGACTTTTAGTAAGTCCTCCCATTAGACAGTAGAGCTACAAGATCAAGGATCTGTCCCAGACTGTCAAAAATCTGGATGTCATTATATATATATGTATATATATATATATATAATTGTATATGTATGTATGCTTCAGTGCTAAAGTATTAAAAACAAATAAAGCATTCATTTAGCTGTGTGAAAATGGTTATTTCCATCAGTTGCTGGATGTAGGTTCTATGGTGACATTTAAGACAGTCATTAATCTGAATTCGGGGCAAGGGCATTTCATATACCCTCTTCACCATTGCTTAGGGTCTTAGCGGGGGTTATCCTTGTGGTTTCCTAAAAATTTCTATAGTTCTAGGTTTCTTGGTAGCCCCATAAGGACTCACTCAATCAAGATATCTCTTTCCTTGTTTTCTGTCTGTGTCCTTTCCCCATCTCGACCACTGCATTCCCTCAAGTTATCCTCCCCACTCCCCTTCTCTCCTCTTCCTCTCCTTCTGCCTTCCCTTTCCCCCCACCCCATGCTCCCAATTTCCTCAGGAGATCTTGTCTATTTCCCCTTCCCAGTGGGATCTATGTATGTTTCTCTTAGAGTTTTCCTTGTGACTTAGCTTCCCTTGTGTCTTGGACTATAGGCTCCTTATCCTTTACTTTACAGCTAGTATTCACCTATGAGTGGGTGCATACCATGCTCATCTCTCTGGGTCTGGGTTCTTCCATCCATTTGCATGCATATTTCAAGCTGTCATTGCTTTTTACCAAAGAGCAGTACTCCACTGTGACAATACACCACATTTTTTTTTATCCATTTTTCATTTCTAGGTTCTGGTTGGTGAAGCTACATCCAGCAACTGATGGAAGGAGATGCAGAGAAGCACAGTAGAGCATTGGGCTGAGGTCCCAAAGTCCAGTACAAGAAATGGAGGAGTGAGAATATAAGTAAAGAGGTCAAGACCATGATGGGGATACCTACTGAAACAGTTTATCTGAGCCAATAGAAGCCTTCCAACTGGCATGACAGTGAGGGAACTATCATAGGACCAAACTAGGCCCTCTGAATATGGGTGATAGTTGCATGGCTGGAGCAGACTGTGGGGCCACTGAGAGTAAGTCAGGATTTACCCCTACTGCTTGTTCTGTCTTTTTAGAGCCCATTCTCTCTGAAGGGATACCTTGCTCAGTCACTAGGAGTGGATGGAGGGTGGGATAGGAGGTGGGGAGGTGGAAGGGATAGGAGGAAGGGAGGAAATGGAAAATGGATTTGACATGTGAAGTGAGTGAAGATAGGTTTTTTTAAAAAAAATAAATTAAAACAAAATAGAAAAAAGGACAAAGAAATACATAGCTACTTCAAATGTAGCATGTATTTATTTTTGAATGATGGAGATTAGTAAGAAGAGGTCATTCAGGAGGATGGAATGATTGGAAATATGCATCAAGTTCAAAGATAAGTATGTGTGGAAAAGTCATAATGAAATCCATTATTTCATATGCAAACTAAAACATTTTTAATTCTGTGTAATAATTCCTTTCTCTAAAACAAAAGCATAAAGTTCAAAGGAGTACTTACTGATACCTACTTTGCTTTACAGTTTTAAAACATTTTATTATTTTCCCATTTATCTAAAGCAATCTACTTGTACTGCAATTAATTGTGAATATAATCAGCAAAAATTTAATGTACATCAGCAGTTTCACAACTGTTAGAAAAAAAGTAGTGTAAATAAAGTGATGCGTGAAGGACAAATACAGAGGAAATGAAAAGAATTTTTTTCCCAAATGTTCATTAGGTATGATCGTGTAGAGGCAGTGTCCACTGGCTGAACTAAACCAGTTCCTGGATTAAAACTAATCAAATCTCTTTGCATAGTCGAGAATGGGCCTGGGGTAACTTCTTTGCAATTCAAAGAGACTTTCCTTTGAATATTTTATAAAATAGATATTTTGGATGCTGTTTAATTCATAAGAGAAAAGAGACATGTTTTGAACACAGCATGGGGCATTTTGTTCATTTTCAAACTTATTTTTTTATATGCAGAAACACCAGTTAGCCACAGTTTTATTTATATGAATTTTCTATTCTATTTTCTTTCCCCTTGAGTTGTGAGGCTACTTAGAATTGGGAAGCTGTTGCTCATGATTAGGAGGCAGAAAGACTGTAAGAACCAGAAATGATGGCAGACTCCAAAAAAATTTTATTGCAGACATAACAGGGCTGAGGCACATATGAGCACATAGGCTGTGAAAGCAAACAGAACACTTGCACAAGTTCAAATCAACCAAACTCCCAGAAATGAGAAGGGAAAAGACGAATAAAGTCTCTCACTTCATTAATGGCTATTTGTAAATGATAACTTCTTGGAACAAGAAAGCAGTTATTTTTTTGGTGAGGTGACACTGAGTGTACCAACCACATTGCAGCACAGAGCAAATACTTATAGCTGGCCAACACAAAAGGAACTGTATCTTTGTTTGATTTTGTTGTTGCTGAGATTTTTTGGGTGCTTTTTTATTCAGGACAAAGAAAGAATATGAATTAGGATGAGAAGGGAATAGAGAAAGCAGGAAGAGGATAGCAGAAAGAATATGATCAAAAGTTATAGTGTGAAAAAATTTTAAACCATAAATAACAGTTCTACTATATATCACTACTGAAAAATTGTGAATATATTTCAATCTCAAAATGCAATAAAGAAACTTTCTTCACTAATATGTGCTATCATAGATATTAATCACTTCAAAGTTTGGCTATGAGGCTAAGATTATAATAAAATTCAGTTCTCTCCCTGCACTACACCCAGTCCCTCCTTTCTTCTCCTTCCCTTCCCTCTAATACAGAGTCACACCGTTTTTTATCTCTTTAGAAAACAAAAAGTTTCTAAGAGATAACAACAAAGCCTAAAAAATAAAATGAAGCAAGCTAAAACAAAAACCATCCCATCTAAATTGAACAAGGCAAATCAACAGAAAGAGAAAAGAAGTCGAAAGAATACAGAGCCGCTCCTTCACACACTAAGAAGTCCTATAAAAATAATAAACAGGAAACCATGATGTCTGTGCAGAGGATCTGGTAGAGATCTGTAGGTGCCATTGACCTGCTGGTTCAGTCTCTGTGAATTCATGGAAGAATTTCTCAGTTGATTTAGAGGGCCTTGTTTTCTTGTGTCCTCCGTCTCCTCTGCCCCTTACACTCTGTTCTGCCTCCTTTCCCAGTGGATTCCCTGAGATCTTAGGGATAGGATTTGATGGAGACAACCCATTTAGAGCTGTGTGTTCCAAGGTCTCCCTCTCTGTGTGTAATGTTCGGGTGTGGATCTCCGCATGTGTTCCCATCTGCTGCACTAGGAAGCTTTGCTGATAAAGCACTGATGTACAAGTATAGGACGATATTAGGAGTCATTTTATTGTTACTCTTCTCTTTTTTGACTAGCGGTATTTAATTTTACCATAGATTTGTGGGGTATTCTCTGGTTCTTGATCACCCAAGCAGTGTTGGAGATCGGTTTCATCTTTGGAGCAGGCCTTAAATCAAATCAAATATTAGCTGTTTACTTTTCTTAGTTTTCTTCCACTACTGTCATAACATATTTGGCTTGCAGGGCACACTGTACATAAAAAGTTGTGTGCCTAGGTTGGTGGTTTTGTATTTCTTTTAATAGCCTGCTGAGTACCTTCCCATACCAAAGACTAGAATGTAGGGCAAAGTCTATGTATGTTCTGGCTTGAACTAGCCATGTTCAATTACAATTAGTTGTGTGGGTGTAGTCCTCTGCAGTGAGACCTTGCTATCAGTTTGTGGAGGGCAACATGTTGTTTTGACAACAGTTTGAATTATTTGGGGATTTCCATAGGATCTCTTTGTACAACAACTCAATTGGCTGTAACCCAATCTTAGTCCTCGAAGCTTTGTTAGGTGACAAGAGATGGCCATGGGGACCGACTCCCTGATTATTTGGAGAATTTCACTTCACTGGATTTCCATATCACCTCTCAAATTCCCCTTAATTCTAGTTGTCTCTCCCTGAATTCTCTTCCTCTGAACCATATCACCTCTGCCTCACCAACTGATCTTCTTGGTCTCATCCCCACCCACATCAGTCCTTCATAAAGTCTAATCTATTTCCTCTCTCCTACAGAGATCTATGGGCCCCCAACCCCAGTCCCTTCATTTACACCTAAGTTCTTTAGGTCTTCAGAATGTATCTTGGTTATTTATTTAGTGGCTAATATCCACATATAAGTGAATACATACCATATTTAACTTTCTGGGTCTGTGTTACCTCACTCAGGATAATTTTCACTAGTTGTATCCATCTGTCTGCAATTTTTTGTTGTTTTGTGTTTTGTTTTGCTTTTGTTTATGTTTTACAGCTGAATAATATTTCACTGTGTAAATGTAACACATTTTCTTTATACATTCTTCAGTTGAGGGACATTTAGGATGTTCCATGTTCTGGCTATTATGACTAAGCAGCAATGAACATGGTTAAGCAATTGTACTGATGACAGGATGAAATATTTTGGGGGTATATGCTTAAGAGTGACATAGCTGGAACTTGACCTAGGTCAGCTCCCTTTTTGAGAAAACACCATACTGATTTCCAAAGCATCTATACAATTGTGCACTCTCACTAGCAAGGGAGAAATGGTCCCCTTGCTCCATATGCTCACCAGAATGAATTGTCACTTGTGTTATTGACCTCAGCCATTCTGAGAGGTTTAAGATGGAATCTCATATTTTTGATTTGCATTTCGATAATGGCTACGGATGTTGAACTTTTCTTTAAGTGTTTCTCAGCTATTCAAGTGTTTTCGATAGAGAATTCTCTGTTTAGATCTGTGACCCCTCTTTTTTTCATCTATTTTTTTTTAAAATCTCCCATGATTGCCATGTTCCCAATTTACTCAGAAAATATTGTCTTTTCTACTTCTCTGTAGATTAGATCCATGTATATTTCTCTTAGGGTCCTCATTGTTGTGTAGGTTCTCTGGAATTATGAATTGTAGGCTGGATTTTCTTTGCTTTATGTCTAAAAGCCATTTTTGAGTGAGTACATATGATATTGGTCTTTCTAGGTCTGAATTACCTCACTCAATATGATGTTTTCTAGATCCATTAATTTGCCTGCAAATTTCAGTATTTTAAAAAATTTAAAATAGTTTTCTTAGTTCTTTTAGAATTTTTTTTCAAGGTGCATTTCAACTATTCAATCTCCTCCCACATTCATCACCTTCTTCCCTAGATATCTTTGCATTTTCACTCTCTTTTTATTTACACACATTGACTTCAATTTGTATTGTCCAAGTGCTGCTTGTAATTACGCTTGTCCTGGAGTATGGTCAAATCACCAGAGGTCACATTCTTAAACATGATTTTCCTTCCCCAACCAGCTTTCAGATGATATGAGCACTTCAGCCAGGGTTGTGGCTCCATGTTCCCTTCCCACTTTCATCCTGGGATTTTAATCTGGCTTGTGATTGCTCAGGTCTTATGCATGTTATCACAATCACTTGAGTTCATCTGTGGAAATCTCCTACTGTGTGAAGAAAACACTGTTTCCTTGTAGTTGTCCATTGCCTCTGACCCTTACCATATTTTATGATTCTGTCCTGATCAATACCTGAGCATTGCCTGGAGGGGATGACATTGACATACCACTTACAGCTGAACATTTTCTTATTGTCTAAACTACGTCCACATGTGGGTTTCTCTTTTGGCTGTAATGTTCTCCAGGAAATTCTTTGTGTCTGTGCTGCTGGGGTTATATTTAGGAAGTGGTATCCTGTGCCAATGTGTTCAAGTGTACTTCCCACTTTCTCTTCTATGATGTTCAGTGTGGCTGGCTTTATGTTGAGGTTTTGATCCACTTGGACTTGAGTTTTATGCATAGTTATAGATATGGGTCTATTTTCATTCTTCCACATGTTGACATCCAGTTATGCCAGCACCATTTGTTAAATATGCTTTCTTTTTTCCATCTGATATTTTTACTTCTTTGTCAAAAAATCAGGTGTTCAGAGGTGTGCAGATTAATATCTGGGTCTTTGATTCAGTTCCATTGGTCCTCCTGTCTTTTTTTTATGCAAATACTAGGCTGTTTTCAGTACTGTAGCTCTATAGTAGAGTTTGAAGTCAGGAATTGTGATGCCTCCAGAAGTTCTTTTATTGTACAGGATTGTTTTGACTATCCTGGGCTTTTTGCTTTTCCATATGAAGTTGATTAGTGTTCTTTCAAGGTCTGTGAAGAATTTTGCTGGGAATTGCATTGAATCTGTAGATTGCTTTTGGTAAGATTGCCATTTTTACTATGTTAATTCTATCTACCCAGGAGCATGGGAGATCTTTCAAATTTCTAGTATCCTCTCCAATTTCTCTCTTGTAAGATTTAAAGTTCTTGGCATACAAGTCTTCCATTTGCTTGGTTAGATTTACTTCGAGATATTTTATGCTATTTGTGGCTATTGTGAAGGGTGATGTTTCTCTGATATCTTTCTAAGCCAATTTTTTCATCTGTGTGAAGGAGGGCTACTGTTTTTTTTATTTAATATTGTATCCTGCTACATTACTTAAAGTGTTTATGAGTTGGAGAAGTTCCTTGGTAGAAATTTGGTGGTCACTTATGTAAACTATCATATCATCAGCAAATAGTGAGAGTTTGACTTCTTCTTTTCAGTTTTGTATCCACTTGATCTTCTTTTGTTGTCTTACTGTTCTAGCTAGGACCTCAAGAACTATATTGTGTAGATATGGAGAGAGTGGACAACCTTGTCTTGTTCCGGATTTCAGTGGTATCTCTGTGAGTTGCTCTCCATTTAGTTTGATGTTGGCTCTTAGCTTGCTGTATATTAACCTTATTATGTGTAGGTATGTATCCCTTGTATCCCTGCTCTCTCCAAGACTAGTGAGTTAACAAAACACCTGAAATCTCTAGAATAAAAAGGATACTTACCCAGGAGGATTAGACAGCAGAAAATAATCAAACTGAGATCTGAAATCAGCAAAATATAAACAAAATGCTCCAAAGAATCAATAAGACAAAGAGTTGGTTCTTCACACACACACACACACAAAAAAATCAACAAAATAGACAAAACTTTCCTAATCTAACCAAAGGCAGAGACACACTATCCAAATTAACAAAATCAGAAATGAAAAGGGGGCATAACAACAGACATGGAGGAAATCCAGAGAATCATCAGGTCATACTTCGAAAATCCATACTACACAAAATTGGAAACTTAAAGGAAATTTTCTGATTAATATCACTTACCAAAATTAAATCAAGAACAGATAAGCAAATTAAACAGACCTATAACTGTTGTGGAAATAGAAAAAGACATCAAAAGTCTCCCCCCCAAAAAAGCCCAGGACCAGATAGTTTAATTTTAGAATTCTACAATTTTTTTATTTAGAATTCTTTTTTTAATTCTAATTATATTTTATTTATTATAAGGGGCAAATTCACGAAACAGGAACAAGAAGTCCAACCTGAACTGTATAGCACGGGAACCATAGAGAGCAAGCAAGCCCTAGGCTGCCCAGTGGTTTTCTCTGGGTACCCAAAAGGTCACACCCTAACCTGGTCCAACCTCTTTTTTTATTACTTTATAAATAATACCAATCAAAATTCCCACTTCCTCCCCTCCTCCCACTTCCCTACTGCTCCCCTACACAACCTTCCCCAACCCCCCCTCCAGTCCAAGAGGGCTAGGCACCATGCCCTATGGGAAGTCCAAGGCCCTCCCCCCCTACATCCAGACTTAGGAAGGTATGCATCCAAAGAGAATAGGATCCCCAAAAGCCAGTACATGCAGTAGAGACAAATCCCAGTGCCATTATCATTGGCCCCTCAGTCTGCCCTAATTGTCAACCACATTCAGAGGGTCCTGTGATCCCATGCTCGTTCATTCCCAATCCAGCTGGAGTTGGTGCGCTCCCATTAGCTCAGGAACATGCTCTCAGTGGGTAAACCAACCCCTCGTGGTCCAGATTTCCTTGATCATATTCTCCTTCCTTAAGCTCTTCAATTGGCCTCTGGGAGCTCAGTCCAGTGCTCCGATGTGGGTCTCGGTCTCTGTCTCTGTCTCCATTCGTCGCCCGACGAAGGTTCTATGGTGATATTCACAATAGTCATTAGTCTGACTACTGGACAAGGCCGGTTCAGGCACCCTCTCCTCCACTGCCCAGGGTTCTAGCTGGGGTCATCCCCATGGAC
The DNA here is from genome assembly GCA_004026605.1 of Ondatra zibethicus. Classification (NCBI taxonomy): domain Eukaryota; kingdom Metazoa; phylum Chordata; class Mammalia; order Rodentia; family Cricetidae; genus Ondatra; species Ondatra zibethicus. The sequence goes on from PVIU01011025.1 coordinate 65,718, forward strand.
TCCTGGTAACCCCTCCAGAGCCAAGCCTCTTGCCAACCCCAAAATGGCTCCCTCAACTAAGATATCTCCTTCTCTGCTCCCATATCCGTCTTCCTCCATCTCAACCATCACATTTCCCCAAGCTCTCCCCAACCCTCCCCTTCTTACCTCTCTCTTCTCTCCCCTTTTCTCTACTCTCCTACCCCCATGCTCCCAACTTTTGCCTGGCAATCTTGTCTGCTTCCAATTTCCAGGAGGATCTATATGGGTTCACCTTATCACTTAGCTTCTCTAGAATCATGAACTACAGGCTCAATGTCCTCTGTTTATGGCTAGAATCCACTAATGAGTGAGTACATACCATATTCATATTTTTGGGTCTGTGTTATCTCACTCATGATAGTGTTTTCTACTTCTATCCATTTGTATGCAAAATTCAAGATGTTGTTTTTTACCGCTGAGTAGTACTCTAATGTGTAGATGTGCCACATTTTCTTTATTCATTCTTCTGTTAAGGGGCATCTAGGTTGTTTCCAAGTTCTGGCTATTACAAATAATGCTGCTTTAAACATAGCTGAACAAATGCTTTTGTAGTATGATTGGGCATCTTTTGGGTATATTCCCAAGAGTGGTATTGCTGGATCCTGAGGTAGGTTGACTCTTTCAGAGAAACTGCCACACTGATTTCCAAAGTGTTTGCACAACTTTGCATTCCCAACAGCAATGGATGAGTGTTCCCCTACAAAATTTATTCATTTATTCATTTATTTATTTATTTATTTATTTATTTATTTATCTATTTATTTATTTATTTATTTATTTATTTTTCCATACATTGTTTTGTTTTATTTTTTCCATTCAAGAACATAATTAAAGAAATAAATTTTTTTCCTTTCTTCCCTTTCTCCCGGTCCCCTCCCACTACCCTCCACCCCTCCTCCCTCCCCCTTCTTCCTTGAAAGAGGGCATGGTGCCCTGCCCTGTTGGAAGTCCAAGGCCCACCCCCATCCCTCCTGGCCTAGGAAGGAGTGCACTCAAAAAGACTCGGTTCTCAAAAAGTTAATACATGCAGAAGAGATAGGTCCTGGTGTCATTGTTTGTGGGTTCTCCATCTGCCAACTTTCGCCGCCTACAAAATTTCAAAGAGGAACTAATACCAATACTCCTCAAATTGTTCCACACAATAGAAACAGAGGAAACATTGACAAATTCTTTTTACAAGGCTACAATTAC
>PVIU01011026.1:0-22767 GCA_004026605.1 Ondatra zibethicus
TTGTTTGTTTGGCAGTGGCTCTTTAGGATGACAGATATAAGTAGCAGAAGGAACACCTTCTGGGGGCACCTTCCCCGCGCACTCTCAGGGTTTCGTCACTACCCTCCCCCACCATGCACCACCCCACCTTCCACCCTCCACAAAAGGAAACCTGGCCATAGGCAAGGACAGCCACACCTCTCTTCCTTAGGTCACAACATCCAAAGCAAGGCACCAGAGCATGGTCACGTTTGTTTGTTTGGCTTTCTTGGCAGACTAAAGAGAGAAACATTAGCAACAAAGGATTCCCGTAGGGACTAATGTTTCCTCTGTCCTTTTAGGGTTTCGTGTGGGCTCTGGCGCTGTCCTGGGAGGTGGAGACAGTTTCCATCTCTATACCACTGGCTGCTTTTAGTCTTTTTTTTTTAAACTTATCTCCTTAACTTTTCATGTAAATATTGTATGTTGCACACGTCCCTCCTTTGTCCCTCCTTTTTCCCCTCTGTCAACCTAAACAGTTTCATATCTACTTACCCGTGACTAGCACGTCGGGGAACCCTGATATGCAGCTATCTCTGTGGTACTGTCTTCCTGTTTCTTTAGAAGAGAAATGAGGCTCTCTGAGCCCCATTTCCTCCTCTTTGTGAGGACATAATATTCCTTCCCGGATGAGGATGTTGTAGGATTCAGGAGGCAAAGCCAGTACTGTACAGTTAGCAGGTACAACACACTCCATTCTGATGCGACCTGGGCTTTGTCTGTTTGAGAATCGTTGATCAGATTTTGGTTCCTTCCTGGCACTTCTATCCACACTAAATGCAGAGATGAAGAATCTGCCATAATGAAACCACCCACCTGAGTCAATCCTGAGACAAGCTAAGGACGCTGGGCAAAAATACAGCAGGACAATGGTGAGGACTCTAGCGCCACCTGCTGCCCACACAAGTACTTGCAGGGGACTAGAGAAGCCAGAAACACCACCAACTTCTGGCTCCATTGACCTGCTGAGAATAACCCTTGGAAGAGATCAGTGTGGGAAGGAGAGAACAAGCCTTCTTACTAAATACATGTAAATACATACATACATATATGTATATATGTGCGTGTATGTGTGTACATATATAGACCTTAGCAATAATATATATAGTTTACTATAAAACATGTGTTTATACAAGTGTGTGTGTGTGTGTATTTAAGTGTGTTTTGTGTAGAGACAGTCTGCCTCTCCTTCCTGCCCATAAACTCTGAACTCTTGAAGCATGGCTCCTCTGACCTACCTACTAAAGCTGTATTAACAGTTAAGGGAGAGGCATTCAGAGACCCTCTCACCACAGCGCCTGAACGCATTAGCCAGCTCCGCATCACTGTGAAAAGTGCCCAGGTCTTCAGCTGGACTTCCACTTTTGGGGGCTCCTCGAATTTCCCCTCTCAATTCTGCAAGCTGTTTGTCTGTTCTAATAGCATCAGACATGTTTGTTCTTTCTCTCTCGATGGTTAGTGTCTCCCTTTCCTGTCCGTCTGTCCCCTTCATGATCTCCACTGCTTTCACTCTGGGGCTACTCTTGTGTCCCTCATCTCATCACTGTCATCCGCTAGTGGCCCTTCCCCTTCAACGGTCACTTCACTTTCCAGTATGAGTGGGTCTTCCAGGACATACCGTTCCATCTATGGACGTCTTACGGATTGAACTCAGAAGTACCCTTAGTCGACCACACTTGCCCCAGGCTCCTGCAATAATTGGCCATGGCCCAGTCTCAGCATCCTTGCCTCTATTGGGACAGAATCTGGGAGTCCAGCACTCGAGGGATGTGCAGGAGCAGGGCACCTGCTAATGTGCAGGCACCATCAGGATCACTCAGACGGAGAGGTGCATGCCTCTCCTGGGAGGGTGATACCCAGGTGGTGGGATTGCTAGGTAGGATCAAAGGCAGGGCTAGGGCTGACGTCTCAGTGGGTAAGGTGTCTATTTTACAGGCACCAGGACCTGAGTCTGGATCCTCAGCACCTACATAAAAGCTTGTTGAGATGGTGAATGTCTATAACTCCAGAACTTCAGGGTTGGGAAGAGGGTCCAACACCTGGATTCCTCTGCTGGTTACTGGCTCAGCATGCGCTGTGGAAGGTAGCAGAGGGAGGGGCTCGACCTGACACGAAGTGCAGAGACAGGAGGCACAGGGGAGCATCTTCTTTGTGTGGGTCTGAGCAGGAGTGCTTGGGCCAATTGAAGCCGCGTGTTTGGCCAATCACAGCTGTTCATTTTGAACTTATCAGTCCAAAGGTCTCAGGCTTTGGACCAATCGCAGCCTTGCCAATGGTCACAGTAGTCCATTGGCCAGGGTGGGTTCCTCTCATTTGGATCATTGGCATTTGCGATTACAAAGAGCCTGGTACAAACTGATCCAACAGCCCTTTCTTTAAAAAGCGGGGGAGGGGGGAGCAATGGTTTATTATTACTTTTCAAATTCAAAATATCCCTACTGAAGAGCATCCCCAAATTCCTCATTACTGTTACAGTATTCACCAGATTCAACACACTCATCTTTTAGCATATACATTTAGAACTTAGTTACTATAAAGAAAAATCAACTGGAAGCTGTAGAATTCCTTCCCCAGTTGCCACTTTGCTACCTCTCCCCCCGCCCCCCCCGAAAGGCAACTCCTTGTGGGTGGGGCTACGGGAGGGCTCCTTCTTTTGCTGTGTGAACGCGTTTCTGGGACACGCTGTGAACGTGTTCCTGTATTTCACTTTGTCTAAGGCGCATCGCCTTTCACGCTGTCTGTAAATAGCTTTCTCTGTCAGCGTTAACAGCGGTGATATTAATTCATCTTAGTATTCTGGAATCCAGCTCACTCGCTTTAATGGCTGTGGTGTAGACACTGCCATGATACGAATGAGCTGCAAATTATCCACCTGCTATCGGTGGGGCTCTTGGGATCTTGCCAGTTATTCACCCATCATTCTGGAGCTTCATTTAGATGCCAAGCCAAGCCCTGACATCTTGCCAGGTAGACGCCCCGCCTGCAAAGAAATGTGGACATAAAGGCGGCCCAAGTCAAGGAGCAGGCAGAGGTGATTAAGCCAGAGCAGGGACACTTCACCTTGGGTTGCCATGTCTCCTCTCAGAGTTCTGTCACAGGTTTCATACCTTAGTTCGTAAGCCCCTTCAGTGACAATCAGGATCTACTGGCTGCAGGCCTGCAAACCCAGCCTTGCAGGTGTGTCAAGCACTGTGGTCCGGCTCTGCAGTTTCTGTTCTCACCTGCACATCACCAGCTAGCAGGTTTACAACGGTGGAGAGTTTCTTGTGTTGTAGTTACTGTGACGGTTTGAATGAGAAACGTCCCCCATAGGCTCATGTACTTGAACACTTGGTCCCCACTGCTTGGCGCTGTTTGGGAAAGTTTTGGGGTGATTTGAATGAGACTGGCCCCCACATACACATACGTTTGAACGCTTGGTTAGTTGGTGGAACTGGTTTGGACCGATTAGGAGGAGGTGTGTTGCTGGGAGTGGGGTTTGAGGTTTCAAAAGCCCACACTGGTCCTAGACTTGCCTTCTCTCTGCCGCCCAACTGTGGATCAGGATGTAAAGCTCTCAGTTACTTCTCCAGCATCATGCCTGCGTGCCTGTCTGCCTGTCGTCATGCTTCCTGCCATGATGATCATGGGCTAGCTTCTGAAACTGTAAGCCAGCCCCAATTAAATGCTTTCTTTTGTAAGTTGCCTTTGGTGTGTCTCTTCACAGCAATAGAAAAGTAACTAGAGAACTAGACAGTTATCAAATCTCTAGGAGGTGCAGCCTTGCTAGAGGAAGGCAGTCACTAGGGGGAGGCTTTGCAGGTTTACCATCTCCCCCCACCTCCTGTTTACAGCTGGAAAAGTGATCTCTCAGATTCCTGCTCCAGCTGCCTGCTGCCACGCCTCCCCTACCATTATGAACTATCACTCTCGATCTGGAAACCCTAATTAAATTCTTCCTTGTTTGTTTTTACAAAGATGTATTTGTTAAAGTGTGTGTGTGTGTGTGTGTGTGTGTGTGTGTGTTACCCTCAGAAGAGGGCATCTGATCCCTTGGAGCTGGAGTTACAGGTAGTTCTGAGGTTGTGAGCTGCCTGATGTGGGAGCTGGGAGTTGAATTCAGGTCCTCTGAAAGAGCAGCAAGTGCTCCAAACCACTGACTCATCTCTCTCCAGCCCGCCTCGGGATTCTTTAAAGCGGCTGGTTTCCACTCTGCAACCATAAAGACAGCTACACATGTTTCAATAGGTGACTGCAAATGCCAGCAAGGATGTGAAGAAACAAACCACCCTTCATTGCTATGGAAAGAAGTTTGGAAGTGTCCTATAAAGATCAATCATTTATATATAACTCAGCAATTCCTGCACGAGGATGCCCACCTGAGAGACATTTCTTATATAAAGTTTACAGGCATTTGTTGGGTTGGCTTGGGCTTCTCGGCGATGTCCAATAGACCCAACTAAAACTGATTTACTGCTAAAGGCCCTCATTCATCAAGAAGCCAGAACCCAGGGACTTAACTCGCATTGCTTCCATCTTAGTGCAGAAAGCGAGTCTGAAAGGAAGCGACCCTTTTTTGTTCTATTTCTGAAGACTTCAATCTCTTTTCTGCCCAAGAAGCCAACTTCCTCTGTGTAGCGCATCAGGAAACTTTCTAATTTACACAATGAGTTGTTGCCCACACTGAAGTGAAATTTGAATATTTAGGTAAACTTATAATTTTATCTTTTGACAGACAGAAACTTACGCCCATCCGTGAACATGCTCAAGTGTACACAGCAGCATTAGTTTTAAAAATATTTTGCTTATTTTTATGCGTAGGAGTGTTTTGCCTGCAAGTATGTCTGTGTACCATGTACAGTGCCTGCAAAGGTCAGAGAGGGAGTTGCATCCTCTGGAACTAAGCTAAGGATGGTTGTGAGCTTCTGGGAACCAAACCTGGATCCTCTGGAATAGCAGCCAGTGCTCTTAGCCGCGGAGCCACGTCTCCAGCCCCAAGTAGAAAAACACAATCACCTAGGACAACTATACACAGAAAGAGCAGGGTGCTATCCAAACAACAGAACACTTTGCAGCGATAAAAGGAACTTCTGATACCTGGACAGCGTGGGATTTGAAAAACAAATTGCTAAGTGGAGGAACACAGAAGTGAAAATAGCACTTACCCTGGAATTCCACTGACAGGAAATGCTCAAGCAGACAATCCCAAAGATTGGAGACAAGTAGATAGAAACGTTCTAAAATGAGATGGTGGTGAAGGCCACACCCTTTGCACATTTACTGACAATTAATGAGTTGTGCATTGGCAATGGGGAGGCTTTGGAAGTAAACTTCAGCACAGCAAATCTGTTAAAAATGAAGAGTTAATGATGGCTCCATTTACAGAGGATGGTGAGCCCTGAACACAAGATCCTATTCTGGGGCCCAGAAACATGTCTTATTAAATGATGCTACCAGTATCCCTTGGTTAGAGAAATGTATCCTTATTAGGACCTGAGACTTTTCCATGAGGTGGAGTACCTGGCTTCTCCCATCCTGTAAAGTCAGGTGCTGGCTAACCCAGAGCCTGGGACGAGTCTACCTCTACATTATTTATGGGAAGAGATTGGTCCAGCTCCAGATAGGAGCCAGGTAGCAAAGAAGGGATGGTAGGAGATATTCCAGGCAAACCATGTTGGTCTCTTGACTTCTATAGCCTAATTTGAGTTAGGTTACTTCTCTGAAGTGAATGATGAATTTTTCTTAACAAAATCCTATTGCTCTGCATTCCTAGTACATTAAGCTGGCTTTCTTCCAAAGAGGCAGCTCTGGTGTTGTTTATAGTAAAGACCCCACCACGCTAAGGAGAGAACAGTTTTTAAAACTCAGTAGAGTCAGGCATGGTAGTCCACAATGCGATCCCAGCACTTGAGAAGCTGAGGCAGGAGGATTAAGAGTTATACAGCCTACTGGCATAGTAATAAGGCACATAGAACAGCTCTCAAGACACATACCAACCAAGCCTAGGAAGGAAAACCTACATTAAACACTGAAGTTTGTTCATGGCCCGTAGAGTGAAGTGACAAAAATGGAGGATTTGCTGCTGGCTGCAGACAGTGGTGTACATAACCTGCAAGCCTTGATGGCACCCCAACCTCCCACACACCCATTTAAAAACTCACCTGAACATTTTGTTTGTTGAGATGGTGGCCTCTTTACTTTGCCCAGGCTAGTCCCAAATGCCAGGGCTTCAGATCATCCTTTTTCCTTAACTTCCTTGTCACTGTATCTGGCTTCAGAAAGACTTTAAATATTAAATGTGAGTTCTTATATACACCCACAAGGGACTGATACTTTTCATAAGGTCTGTTAGAAACACAGGTGAACCTACAAACTGTCCCCAAATGGCTATCAACACTGCAGTGTTTGATGAGCTATTTCCAAAGTGAGGCAGAAGCAGGATCTCATAGAGAACAAGATGGCTGCAGGTAGGTGATACTGTCGTGTACAGTACCCACACACCTTGAATCAGTACAGAAAAATGTATCCAGGGCTTGGACAGGCTGCTTCAATAACGGCGGCTCATTCAGAAAGGTAAGGTGTGTAAAGTGTGCGCACGGTTCTGTAAGGCTCACCTGGAAGTGAGTTCTGTGCAGGTGTTGTTCTGTAGCTGCGAGAGCATCACTCTTGTGGGTACAAACACAGGCAGAACAGTTACCCACTGGTGGCCATCTCCTGAACCGAGTGGCCTATCGCTATAGTCCCTGGTTCTAGAACATGCCAACTAAACCCACTCTTGCTCAGCCACAGGAACTTTCAAGGTTGGTTGCCTTCCTCAAGTTTCACCCTGAGTTTATGATTAGAACGAGGGGGAAATGAACATTTTATATTTAACCACCGTGAAATCCCCAAACACACCTCCCTCGCCGTGACAGAAATACCTCCCAACGTTTCCACAGAACTTCTGCTTCCATGTCCCCCAGGCGCCGGCAGAGGAGACCGTTAGTACCTGGTGGCCAGTCACGGTCGGCTGAAGTGGCTTCCCTGCTTACCAAGAAGCGCAAAAAGCCATTTCCCATTTTCACCCTCGGGTGTCCACAGAACAGTTAAACCACCAGGTGTACAAGTTAGAGACGAAGCTAAGTTCCTCTTTCAGGAGATGTCACTATCCTCCAAAAGGCAACTTCAGACCCTTCGATACCTATTGCAAACAGCCTGACCACACTGGCTGAGAGAGGCCCTGAGCTGGCTCCTCATCCGTAGCCCAGTCACACTCCTCCTCTCCCCCAGGGAAGCATCCACGCTGACATCGGGGCACACATTACAGCTCACGGTGTCTGGATGAACATGAGCAGGATTGTACCGGGAAAGCAGAGTGAGGAGAAAAACAGGGCTTGGTGGGGGGGAGGGTGTTAAGAACTTGACTATCCCAGCAAGGGCACCCTTGCCTCTTCTGCCTCCCCATGCCCGTCTCCCATGGACAAGCCACCAAAGAACTCTCCAGACTCCTCCAAAGCACAGCATAAGACCCTTGTTCCAGAGGGGCCACTCTATGCTTGGACAAATGGATATGCTTGCCTTGGAGTACCAAGAGTCTGGACTGGAAGGTCCCACCCGAAGACCACGGCCCCGCCTCCTTCTACACCTTTCCACACATCATAAAAACAAAACAAAAACCCTCTGCTCTTTCATTTCTGAGGGCTCCTGTGTCACATCTCACTTCTGTCAAGTAACTCTGAGGCAACCTTGGGAAATTCTGGCTGTCGTCGTGACGGCTTCAGCTGTGGACTCTACACCAGTTATCCCCTGCTTAGTCAAGGGACTGGAAAGTTTGGAAGGTAGAAGAGGCTGGGCAAGGTCAGTTCCGTGACCTAGCACAAGGGGCACCTACCTCACAGGTAGGGGACTTGTTGTTAAAAGATGGCTTCTGCCCAAGACAGTTCTTTTCCCCAAAAGCAGTTAGACAATCCCAGGGACTCCCTTGGGTTCACAGTGAGAATTAACAGGAGTCTGAATTTATGCATTGTAAGAGGCCAACGGTGCTCTGCCTCAATGGGTCTCAGGGTGCAACCCCTTGACGTGCATCATCAGCACCTCTAACCCTTGTTGGACTCCATTCTGGGACAGTAGCACCTAGTCAGATTGGGTGCATGGAGGCCAAAAATAGTGTTGCCACAGAAACTCTCTGAAGGGAATGGGATGTGGCTAAGGGGACTGGAGTAAAGGCACAGCTCATTCCTAGCAGGGTCACACTCGGGGGGACAGGGCACACTTCCAGGTTCCATCAAAGCAAAGGGCCCCGGCCTTGAGCACAGGGGCTGTTTGGTGTCTGTCCCCAGGCTTCAGCCCAGGCTGTCACGATGTCTCAGTGACCTAACACCAAGTGCTCCATGGCCTTGGCCCAGGTCCACTAGGAATGGGTCAGGAGTGCAGGCAGCCTTGGGCAGTGAAGAAGCCTTACTCCTTCTCTTATTCCTCCTGGGCCTCATCCTTCTCTAGAGCCCCGGAAAGTCATGTTCCAGGTTCTAGAACTTTCCGAAGTGTCAGATTGGAAACCCAAGGCCATCTTCACATCACTTGCAATGAATCTGCACTTGAGGCTGCAAGGGAAAAGCAGCGGAGAAAAGCCAACCTGAGTATAGAATAGCTGGAAGTCAGGGTTTGGGTGGCCAAGAGGAGGGCGGATTTGCTCAGTGCATATTCTATGCATGGGTTAACACAGCACAATGAACCCCGCAAATATGTACAATTGATATGCCAATCCAAGATAGAGTCAGTAGATATAACGGTAGGGACCTGGCTCAGCATATAGGAAATGCAGAAAGGAGGGAGGAGGGATTTTTAAAAAGTAGTGGGAGCTCTCAGCAGGCTGAGGTACTTGCCACCAAGTCTAATGACATGAGTTCAATCCCTAGGGCCTGAATTGTAGGAGATAACTGAACTCCACATACATACACTGTGGCACATGCGCACACACACACACATGTATACACACACGTGTACAAACACACACAGAGTAATACAAATTGAAGGAGGAAAAAAAGCAACGAGAACTCATCTCTGTCATTTTTCCATACTCTTGCTTCATTCTCATGGAGTCGCTGGTCCTCGCAAAACTGCAAATCCATGGAAAGGCTCAGCCTAAACCCTACCCAAGCGCTCCCTCAGCCAGCAGGTGTCTGCTTCAACCCAATGTCCTTCCAACCTGCAGAAGTGCCAAACAAACATTCATTTATTGGGTACAGCAGGCATGAAGCCTACAAAAGGAAATGACACCATGTGCCAGGCAGGTGGCCCACGGCCCATGCGGAACAGGAACTCTGAAGTGAAAGGACCTCACTCACGGGTAGCAGAATGAAGCCAGACACAACCCTAACGTGATGACATCCCAGAGATAATACGCACAGTTAAATTCCTAAGTCATTATTTAGGATCAAAACACTTCTGTGAAAACTGCACACGGAAAACCATATAAATTACATTTAAGGTCTGCACATTATTCTTTAAAAAAAATAATAACAATACTGTTTTCTGTACAATGTTGCTTCCCTTTGAACATTCTAAACCCAGGAAACATTTTCCCTTAAATTCCAGAAAAGTAGGCAAAATACATGCGCAGTATAATTAAAACCCTTCACAAAAATACAAAATCGTGTCGGTTTCTGTAAAGGCACATTTTTCTTGAATACAAGGCACTGGCAACTGTTTTCAGAAGCTCCTTTATCCCTGGACCCCAGCAGGTGGTAGCATCCTGCTTCTGCTGGCCTTTGGCTGTTAAAAAGAACATGAATGGCAGTGGGCAGGGGAGAGGAAAATGCTCCCTCCACCCTCAGGCAGCAGGAGGCTTATTGGGTATCTTAGGCCCAAGGTGCTTCTCTGTTGCCCTCTGCAGCCCTGTTTCCCCAGGTTTCTGGATCCTCAGCCCCAAGAACAGGGTGTGAAGGCGTAGTCCATTTTTCTCTGCACAATATCCTTACCTCACCACCTATCTACCATCAGGATAAGGCAGATAGTGGGGGTCTCCCTGTCCTGTTTCTGAGGAGGTCCTGCTGCAGGGACCCTTGCCCATGTTAGACTGCTGTCTGAAATGCCCTCCAGCCATGCCGGGGCCACAGTGGCAATTTTAAGGGCACAGAGTGCAGGAGAGAGTGTAGGATTTCTCACAGTCTCAGGTGGGCAGGCTCAAACCAGCCTACCAGTCCTGGGCTCTGGTGATGGGCCACTGTTTGTGACTTCTCAGAGCCATTCTGAGGTCCCCATTTGGCCACATCAGGGACTTTTATCCTGGTGCTCCAGACCCTGAATATTCCTCAAGCTTCAAGCTGAACATGGGCCTCATTCACCTGGAGAGTGTCATTGTCTCCCAGGAGCTCAGTCTCTGGGACAGAGCCCTCCTCCTCTGCTGTTTCCTGCACAGGACCCTGGACCACATCTTCGGGGATGTTTTGAGCATCCTCAGTGCCCTCTGTGAGCAGGGCTGCCCTGTCTGCCACAGATGTGTTGGATGGCGCTGTGGTGACGTAGCCTGTGCTGGTGGAGCCACTGCCACTGTGGTGTGAGCTCGGCTTGGGGACCATCTGGGGGGGCACCTGCTGTGGGGCCATCTGCATGGGGATTTGGACTGGGTAGAAGTTGGGCAGGTAGGCCCCATAGGCTGGTACTGGTTGGTAGCCATTGACTGGGATATACAGCTGTGCTGGGGGCACCAAGGGTCTGATCTGACCCTTCATGGGAATGAACTGAGGCTGTGGGAAGGGCTGGGCCTTCTGCTTGGGTGCCATGTAGCGGGCATTACTCACATTGCTGACAGGGCTGGTGCTCAGGGAACTGGTCTGTGTGGTGTTGCTGGCTCCCGAAGTCTGTGCTGAGCTATTGTAGTTGGATAGGTTGCCCCAAGCCCGGAGCCGGCTGTGGATGTCCTTAAATCGGGGCCTCCGGCTGGGGAACTCATTCCAGCATTCAATCATGAGGGCATAGACCCAGGCGGGGCAGTCGTCCGGGCAGGGCAGTACCTGCCGGCTGCGGATCATATCCACCACGTCCTGGTTGGAGTATCCACAGTAGGGCTGCAGGCCATAGCTGAAGACCTCCCAGAGAACCACACCATAGGACCAGATATCAGAGTCAACGGAGAACTTGCCGTACATGATGGCCTCCGGTGACATCCAGCGGATGGGCAGCAGTGAATTGCCCATGAGTTTGTAGTAATCTGCAGAATACACCTCACGGAAGAGGCCCAAGTCTGAGATCCTCACGTTCAGCGTGTCATACACCAGCACGTTGCGGGTGGCCAGGTCTTTGTGGACCACATGGTGGCTGGACAGAAACTCCATCCCTGCCGCAATCTGTGCCACCACATGCACGAAGTCGGGGGGCTCCAGGGCCGACTTCACTGTGCGGTCATCATCGGTGCTGCCCACATCGGAGTGTGGTGAACGCATGACCAGGAACTCGTGGAGGTCACCGTGTGAGCAGTAACTGAAGATCATGCTCAAGGGTTGGTCCTTGGTCACCACACCTAGCAGGCAGACGATGTTGGGGTGCTGCAGCCGTGCCCGCAGCATGGCCTCCTGCCGGAACTCCTCCCGCAGGGGACCCTCTGCCTTGTCTTTCAGTGTCTTGATGGCCACTGCTTGGGTTGGCTCTCCTGGGGCGGGCCCAAACAGGTGACCTTTGTAGACCTTCCCAAACCGGTCCTCACCGAGCTCCTCCATGAACCTCACTGTGGACAAACTAATCTCTTTGAGTTTGGCCTGCCAAGAAGAAAAGTCAAACATAAGTGTCAATGTAATACCAAAGCAGAGTGGCTGGGATCACCATTGCTGAAATGGCCTTGCTGGTCCTGTCTGTTCCACAGCCCTTTTAACACCCTAATTACAGCTTCAACGCCATGAGGACACCTCCACCTGAAACCCTCCAGGGCCTTAACCCAGCTACAAGTTAGGTCTCTCCAAATGTGAGCATGCCTCTGTGTCCCCACCAACACTTTGTGCACATAGAAGCACACATCAGTTCACACTCAAAGCTGAGCCTGGAGCCCAGTGTTCCAGAGTCACCCAGGGACCCAACAGAGGTGATTGTCACACCTCTCCCAGCATGCCCACGTCACAGCAAGATGCTGTTTCTCCCATAGGCCCATGGTGCCCTGCCATTAGCTTTGTGCCTGTGGGAATTTGCTCAGTTCAGGGCCTAGCACTAAGCCCACATCCATGTCAGTCTCAGGCTTTCCTATGCACAAGAGGATATTCTTTGGATAGAAGTGACATACCCAGGGACACAGACCCTGCCTCTCTCCGCCCTGCCTACTCCTGGGTGAGCTACCTACAGACTCGAGGCCTTGTTCAGCCACATTCCAGTTAACGGCCTGTGTCTTCCTCAGATGCCAACCCCAAACTACGGCAAGAGTCCAGGAATTCTTGACTGAAGGGCTCAATGAGCCAGCTCTGTCCCTGGCACCTTAAGAACCCCTTCAAAGTCACTGCCCTCAAAATCAGTCATGAGCTAAGTATGCACACATGAGGCCTAGTGAAGCCATCACCTGCCATATTTCAGTGTCTCCGCTCTCTTCCCTGACATCTACAACACTCAGTCATTCAGGGATGCCATCCCTCCTGATTAAAGGGCTGGCAATCTTTCCCTGAAAAACAAAGCAACAGAAAAAGATCCCCACTCTCCAAATTGCTATGGTAAAATCCTCAAATGGCGGAGCAGTCTGAATTCTCCATTTCAGTGTCACCCTGAGGGCAAAACTGGGGTAGCTCTCTGGGCCTGGGAGGTCCTGGGGCAGGTGGAGGGGTAGGGCCACAGTCTGAGGTGCTGAATTCTACAAACATGCACATTCCCATCTATTTCAGAGAGGCAGCTGCCAAAACTATATCCCCTTTCAACTCTAAGCTATCCACCCCTAGGTAAAGGATTCAAGTATGGTTGGCTGTTCCTGGGTTCTGCTCTTTCATTTTTATCTAGGGCTCCTCAGCTCGGAGGAAATTCAGAGCCCAGCATTACAGGTACCCCATCCCTGAGCTCGGACCAGGCCACACTGAAGGGTCTATGTATGCCAGTCAGCTGACACCCCATCCTTATGCTGGGCCCTGGAGCTGCCTCCTAGGATCCTCCAGGAGGACCTGTTTGTGCTGGCTGATACTTCATCCCGAGCCTGGCTGGGAAAGAGCTGCTTTGTTAGGATACTGGCCGGAGGACCTGTTTGTGCTGGCTGATGAGAGGCATCTCCATGTCCTGGCTGGGCGAGGCCATCAGCTGCCGGCGCTGTGGAGTGGAGGCCGAAGCCTTCTGTTTGTTGCGGCACATGCACACGAGGAAGAAGAGGCAAGCAATGACCAGGGGGATGGCAATGCTGGGCACCAGGATGTACAGGATCCCCATCTTGCTGCTGTCTCGGGGACCTGGGGACCACAGTGGGGAGGCCATCAGTTTTCAAAAGACACCACCTTTTCAGCTACAAGCTCCTCAACCCCATCCCTCCCACCACCAGGTAAGGTATTCAAGTATGGCTGGCTATTTCAATATTCTGCTCTCTTTCTTCTTCTTCCTCTTCCTCTTCTTCTTTTGTTTTGTTTGCTTTTTGTTTTTAGAGAGACAAAGTTTCTCTGTATCTTTGGAGCCTGTCCTAGAACTAGCTCTTGCTTGTAGATGAGGCTGACCTCGAACTCACAGAGATCTGCCTACCTCTGCCTCCTGAGTGCTGGGACTAAAGGTGTGCACCACTATCACCCGGCTCTCTCTTTCATTTTTACCCAGGGCTCCACAGTTCATTGTCCTTGATAACCTTTCCCCTACTTAACATCTTGATATATTTGAACAGTTCTGTATAATGATGACACCTATAATATAACAATTACAGATGCGGTTGCTATAAAGAGTACAAGGAAAAAGAGCAAAGAGGTGTCCTGAGACCTTGTCCTCATTACAATATGCAACAGAGAAAAAGAATTCTAGACAGATAATCTGGGCCAATAAGCAAGGACTTTCTGATTTTTCCCTTCACTTTGCCTCAGTAAAGAGTTTCATCTTCTCTATAAAGGACTTGTAGGAAGGTTCGGGGGGGAGGGGGGACACAGGGAGACAGATCGAAGGACAACAGCAAAAAGGGTTGGGTGGGGACTGAGGGGCATTGGGCAAGGCATGGCAGAGGGTTGACTGTCCCCGGATGGCTTCCCAGCCCCATGTATCACTCTGACTAAAGCCATTGAATTTCAAGAGTAGCTGGTGTGATTTGAGAAATAAAGGCTGAGACACCCCCCGCCCCCCCCCCACGAGCATGAGGCCTGCTCTCCAGAGAGCCTAGGGAACCATGCGGTTTCTCCACCCCCTTGAGCCCTGTAAATAATGACATCAGACTTGTGAGCTCTTTAGCCAGGAAGGAGTGAGCTCCCATGTGGCAGCAAACAAACCCTTTCTAGGGATTGTGGTATCTGAAAGCAAACACCCAGTCTACGCTGCATGCTCTGGTGTCACCTTGGGGAGGAGCAAAAAATCACTGTACCCCAAACTCAGTCTTGTCACCTGGCCTTCTGAAACAACTAACATACAGTAAGACAAAAATCACACACAATGCCCCTCCCTGTGTACTTATGCAGCAACTTCCCCAGAAAGGATCCCAGAATGTTCCAGAAGTCCAGGGTGGGGAGAGGGAGAGAAATCAAACTCCAATTCTGTTTTTATTCTTAGTGTGGGTGTGATAGTTTGTATCACCAGCCAGATACCTGGGCTGCAAGCCTCTAGACACCCCTGTGAGACTATCCAGATTAAGGGGCTCTCTTGATTAAGAGAGTTGGTGTGGGAAGACCATTGCCTGGGCTGGGAATCCTTTACTGAATATGATGGAGATGGTGAGCTGAGCCCTGGCATGCCCTCATTGATCCCTCCCTGCTTCTGCTGCCTGTGATGTGCCTAGTGGCTTCAAGGTCCTGCCACCCCGACTTCCCTGCAATGATGGACTGACATGGGATTAGAAGCTGGAAAAACTCACTCTACCCTAAATTGCTTTTGCTAAGAGTATTTTATCACAGTGCATGCACAGTGCCATGAAACAAAGCTAAAGGCAGCGGGGGAGTTTCCACCCCGTCACCCACAAGAAAAGAAGCATGCATCCTGCCCACATAGCAATGGGCTCATTTGTTTTACACCGTTTAAAAATTACCAACACAACACACGCTCACTGGGGGGGAAGGGGAGAAAGACAGTAGTAGAAAAATGGGAAGGTAGCCAGGGGGTGGTGGCACACACCTTTAATCCCAGCACTCGGAGGCAGAGACAGGTGGGTCTCTGAGTTCGAGGCCAACCTGGTCTACAGAGTGAGTTCCAGGACAGGCTCCAAAGCTATACAAAGAAACCCTGTCTCGAAAGAAAAAAGAAAGAAAAGAAAAGAAAAGAAAAGAAAAGAAAAGAAAAGAAAAGAAAAGAAAAGAAAAAGGGAGGTCATTATTCATAGAGATGCTTGGCACCAAAGGCTGCCTTGCTGCTGATTGGTGTTCAAACTTCAGCTGAAGCATACAAGGTAACTTATACTTAACTCTTCTGGCATACCGAAAATGCGCTTTCCTAAGGTGAGCTGGGAAATGACTGTAAATAAATAAAACCATGTTGTCTATACCCCCTGCTGACTTTGGAGCACAGTAAGCTATTTTGCTCTCTTTCTGTCAGGACAGACAGATACAGGCTCCTTTACCCGTATCCCATTCCCTGCAAAGCCATCAGGGCCACCCCGGAGCCTCCTATGATACACTACCAGTACCTGGCTCTCATTAGCAATTCTTCAAGAGGCCCCTTGCATTTCTGTCCCATGAATGCAGACCTTTCTGTAACCCGTGATTCCAAGTTCAATAACCTATATATTTTTCTTTAGTTTATTTTTAAATTACAAAATAATAGCTGCTTATCAAAATGTCTCCTACCTGAACACCCCCACAGATCTGAGGAAATCACTGTCAAAGCCCGACCTCCGTCTTTCTAAATCTCAACCCAGGACAACGGCTAGCGTCGGATGGCTGAGACCCTGCATACTCAGGTCCTACTAGTCAGGATTTTCCCCAGCAGGCCTTGGGGACCCATTTCTCAGAAGAAAGGCTTTACAGAGCCAAAGCATTCCCTCAGAACTAGATTTCACCTGGAGGTAATGTCACGAATTTTCATTCTCAAGGTGCATCCCTTCAAATGAACACACGCTTATTAAGAGGTGTGGCTCAGTCCTCCCAGACTGGTGACCGATAAAGGCGGTAGCTCCAGGCTCCTCAGACGGGTGAGGCACTCAGACATAGCTGATTATTGATTTAAAAAAAAAAAATTTGATGGTTCCTTTTTATTTTTTATATGTACTGTTGACTTGCCTGCATGTGTGTCTGTGTGAGGGTGTTGGAACCGGAGTTACAGACACTTGTGAGCTGCCATGTGGGTGCTGGGAACTGAACCAGGGTCCTCCGGAAGAGCAGCCAGTGCTCTTAATCTCTGAGCCATTTCTCCAGCTCTAACAACTGATGTTTTAAACCAGTAATTGCACACCTGTCTCTCATTCATGACATAGCAGAGACACCTTGGAGGAGGCTGAGACCTGAAATCTACTGTCTCCTTACTCTATCGTGTGCATGGGAGCAGAGAAAATGGGACAATGGGTATGGAGAATTACTTCTGCCAAGCTTAGAAAACCCCAGGCAGTCACGCTGAAGAGAGAACCCAGGTGTCAAATTGAATGTCCCAGGAAGGTTCTAGAATGCACTCAGCAGTTACCACTGGATGGTGAGATTTGGGCAGCCCAGCAAAGTGTTCAGACTTTTCATATCCTAAAACATCGTATTTCAATTTTCTTTAAAACAAGTGATAGAGATGGTAAGAAGGGACAGGAGGGTCCCCGCTGTCCCCTGGCAATACCCCAAACTCTTATGACAGGCAAACTCAACAGTCAACATTTTTAAAAAAATAGAGAGAGAGAATACATACTACATGGGGGTACGGCACACAGTTCCATGCGTACGTTTTTATTCTGCGTAAAGCACCACGGGCCTTCCATCTGGCCCCCGGGGTTCCGGCAGTAGGCGTGGCCTCCTCCCAGCTCTGGGAATTCCGTGCTGGACAGGTGATGACTGTGGGGGTGCTGCAGAGCCCACGGCTGACACTGGTGGCCTGACTTGGTGGTGCTGGCCATGCCCCTGTAATCAGCGCCGGAGCCATTGTAGCACTGGTGATCTGAGAGAAGCAGAGAGTTAGGGGACGCTGGCAATCCCGTATACAGGGCAGCCTGCATGCAGAGCCCTGCTGCCCTCGGGGTTTCCAGAAAGGAACCACAAAGCTACTCTGCCTCCTTGCAGGAAATCCAGAAGACTTAGGGTTTGACGCATGGCCCGGAGAAGGAACACTAGAGGCAGTGAACCAAGTCCGAAGCCCATCAGTGACACGGAAGGTAAAACAGGGACACATGCAGGAAGGACACTTACTGCAGCTGCTCCAGCCCTAAGACCCACCAGGCACCCACACCCAGTTGCCCAGGGCAGAATGCTGATGCCAACAACAGCCCATGCTCACTTGCTCTAGAAGCAAAATGGACTCGTATAAACAACTGGGCCAAGTCCCAGGCTTGGTCCTGCACCCACAGCGGCCACCTCTGCTGCCCACTGAGAGTCTGGCTCAGCCACATGTGAGAACACGCTAGAACCCGGGATGTGCAAGTTAAGTTTCACATGTATTTACTACAAATGCTCTCCTAAGACAAGTCTAATTCTTAACTCAGGCTCCATCCAACTTCGCGAGGTTAGTGACGTTATCACCATCATAGGAACAGAGTATGTGAGTTTCAGCCTCTTGCTTGGGTCACAGTGTAAAACCAATGTCAAGGTGTGGATGGGTCATGCTGGGTCAAGGACCTGACTGCCCTGGTAAGGAGTTGCCACTTCTGTAACACCCACATGAACTACAGATATTAAATATCCCTGGGGTCCACAGGAAAGGAAGTCTCAGGCCTGGGTCCCCCCCACCTGTTTTGGTAGCACCGCTGAAGTCTTCAGTGCTATAAGGAAATGGCTTTCCTCACTGATGCTGGCAGAGCCATGATAGACCTACCCTGACTGGCCTCTGTCCCTCCTGCCAGAACTTGTGGAGCTGACTAAACCTCTAGAGCCCAGGAGCGGGGAAGATGGGGAAACATGGGGTATGCTGTCATGGAGGAGAGATGGGGAGCATGCCTCTGCCCTGTGTGGACCCAAAGAAAGGCCTCTACCAGGTCAGATCTCAGAAGAATGGGACAATCCCCTTCTTTGAAGTCAGATGGTCCAAGAACAGATGACCTAAGAAAGCTGGTCAGCCCCCATTCCCTTCACTAGGGGTACATGGGCTTTCTGAGCTCTTGAAAGCTGTCCAATGCAAGAAATCCTTGGGGCTAAGGAGACTAGGGGTTGCAGGAGTCTGGAGACCATTAAACAAGCTAGGAGGCTGGCTCTTCCACCCCAACGCTCTCAACATCGCTTGGAGTAGGAACCAAGATCACATTTGCTTTGGAAATTCCAGGTTCAAGAAGAACCCAGACAAAGGAAGGGTACAAGCAGGAGTGAGAGCCTGGGGTAGATTAATTTCAAATCGCTAGTTCCCAACCACTAGAGGGCGGTCCTGGTACTGTCTGCACTGTGGGCTCCGGCTGCTGTCCTGGCCCTGCTTAGTAGGGCACAGGGGCCTTGAGAAGCATAGAGGTGGTTTTTTTTCTTTTTTTTTCTTTTTTTTGCTGTTGTTTTTGTTTTGTTTTTGTACTGTACCCTCAGCCGCGCACCCTCAGGACACTCACAGCGACCCAGCCTCTCGGCAGGAATCCCGATGCGCATGCAGTTCGCAGCATCAGGGCTCTCCGGCATGGGCAGCGCCTCGCACTTGGGCAGCTGCAGCCGCATGAGGATGAGCGGGTTGGAGCGGGCAATGGTGTACTCCTGGCGGCACAGGTCATTCTCCAGCACCTCGCACTCATCCCGGCACAGCTCCCGCGGCTTGGGCACCCGAGAGCGAGCGTCGCACAGAGGGAAGACGAAGTGGCAGAATGATGGGATGGCGAACTGGGAGCACTGGTCTGACAGGTGTGTGGAGGTGCCAATCATGGTGAAGGCAGCTGCGGGAAAAGAGACTCCTGTGAGCAGTAGCTCAGCCCCGCCCCTGCCCAAGGCCTTTGATCAGCCATGCCACCTGGTCTCTGATCTGTCCCACCCCTGACACCAAACCCTCAAGCCCCTGTCCTTGGTTCTTGATCCTCTCCACCCTCTCAACTGCACCCCCATCCAAGATAGCCCCCACTCAATCCCCTCCTCTGGGTTCCCGGACACCTGCTAGACTTCTGCCTGGACTCCAGGGAACCTATCAGGGAGCACCAACCCCTAACCTGGGTGCCCATCTTAAAACACTGCTCCGTACCCCCATTATCCTATTCTAGACACACACCTTCTGATAAACTCTGATGTACACACCTGTGCCCTAACAGAATCATCACTCTGAACAACCCCCATGCCTTGGTGCTGTGGGGACTCCGTCAACCAATAGCCTTTAAGATATCAGCCCACTTTGGGCGTGGTCTCATATATTATAAATGCAGACGATCAATCGTATGCAGCCCTCATGGCTGCTGAATTCAGTACCAGTTCCCAGAACGCGCAGAGGACTGAGGATCACTACTCTTTCTTTGAGTTTATCACCAAATAAATAAACCTTTGTTATACTTCATTCCAGGCTATTGTGGAACTCTTTTGTACGCCAACACCTCTATGCTTTGCCCAAACCACAACCTTAGCACCCTCAGTGACCCTGCTCTACAACCCTGAATCCCACCCCCACCTCTCACTTCTTTGGACACCATGACCTTCACTTAATTCCAGCCCTGGAGCCTTGGCCTCACCCCACCTAACACCCAGCTCTAGGATTTATCTCCTGAGCATCTAGCATGTGTGTGGGCTACAGCATGAGCTACACAGAGCCTATAGTTGGAAGGTTCCAAAACACAGCACAGGAAGAAGCAGGGCTCTAAGCGAGAGGTCTTCTGGGTAAACCAGGCTCACCACAGAGGCCCAGGCAGAGAGCATTAGAGGTGGGGATTAGGTATCCAGAAGACGCAGGGAACTGAAGCAGTAGGGTTCCTCTGCCTACACACCCTGTAGAGACTGTTCCAGGCAAAAACTCAGAGACAGCCACTGGGGCGCTCACGCCTCTAGTCCACATTTGTGTGTGCTATCAGATATGGCCAGCAGGTGGTGCTGCTGCCACTCCTTTATTCCCAGGATACAGGCCCAGGCCCCAGCTGCAGCTGGTGAGTCTGGTTCCAGCCCATTCTCATTTACTGTATGAAAGTGAGTTGGTCCCTCCATCCTTTGTGAACCTGTTTCTTTAGTTGTAAGGTGATTAGTTGAAACCACACACATTAAACAAACTTCACACAGTACCTAAAAGACGGGTGGGATCCAGCTCTAGGCAGGGAGGGCGCTTCCACAGCCCCTGCCCTCATTTTTGCCCAGTCTGAATGCCACCCATTGGCCGAGCTCCACACAGGATACTGCCATGCAAATGTGGTTGGATAGTTTTATCTCAGAGGAGAATCCCTCAAGTAAGAAAACGCCTCCATGAGATCAGGCTGTTTAGGCAAGCCTGTAGGACATTTTTTAAATTAGTGATTGATGGGGAGGGCCCAGTCCATTGTAGGTAGTGCCATCCCGGGGCTGGTGACCTTGGTTCTATAAGAAAGCAAGCTGCACAGGCCATGGGGAGCAAGAGAGTGAGCAGCACCCTCCACGGCCACGGCATCAGCTCCCGCCTCCAGGCTCCTGCCCTGGGTGAGTTCCTGCCTCACAGCTTTGGATGATGAACAGTAAAACCCTTTCCTCCACAAGTGGCTTTTGGCGTTTCATCACAGCAACAGTAACCATGACTAAGGCATGTGGTCTACACAGTTGTGGCCTCGGAAGTCAGCCAATCTAGAGTGATATCACAGTTCTGTGTTTCAGGCTGGGGGTAGAGCCAGCGGTAGAGAGCTTGCCTAGTACAAGCCAGGCCCTTCAGATCATCGGAACAGCAGAAAGTCTGTCCCCCGATTAAAAAGCCACAAATTTAGAAACTCCTTATTCTACACCACCCTCCTCTGCCATCTAGAAAGCCTCCACAGTTTGGCCTATCCTCAGCCTCTTGATCTTGCTACCTCAGCCTCCCAAGTGCTGAAAGCGCTGGCCTCCACCTCCAGTGGCTTCACTTTACCCCTTTTCAGAGCAGCTGTGAAGCCAGGCTGCGTGGCTATCCCAGTTTTCTGGTCCTCTCTCTGATCTTTTAAGCAAAGAGGAAGGGATAACGGCATGCAGGTCAGTCATATGTCTAGGCTCAGTGTTCACCAATTAGGAGAATGTCAAATTCATCCAGGAGTCATTTTGAAAACTAACTCAAGGATGTCAGGGCACGTGGCTTGTCCCACAGGTTATTACTATAACCTGGTCTTTATCGAAGCAGACCTGAAGGACAAATGCAGGTGTGCTCATCTATAAAAATAAATGTTGCTCCCCCAAACCCACCAGCTCTGTGAAAGAGACTGGGGGGATTTTTGGCTTGGGGATGCACCCAGATTCTAAAACATGTGCATATATGTAGTGAGCTCTCTGGTGAGGAAACCAGACTCAATATGAAATTTATTTGTTTCACATTGGCCTCTTACATGCATCCCGTCTGAAGGTGATTTTATACCACATTTTTAATAGATTTCTGCCTGAAAGAGCCAGTGCATGCTGAACCAGCAAAGCCAGCGGGGAACAAGCTGCGGGGCGTCATGCTGGTTCTCGAGCTAATGATTCAAAGCCTACTGGAGTCTGCATTTGCAGAGCAGATGGGCCCTGCCTATGCGGAGTCATAGCATGAAGCAATTTGTCACCAAACCCCAAGGCTTCACTGTTGCTTGAGATGACATTCAAACATTTCTGGTAACAGTGCCAACACTTCCTTCACAGAGCTTTCTCACCTACATAGCTTACACAGGTCAGGCGGGCTCTGCAGGGACCATGGGCTCAGCCTCTGTCTGATGAAGAGCTGAACTTACGAGGCCAACAATGGCCTATTTCCACCTTAAGCTTCATGCCACCCCATGCTATTGCCAGAGCAGGGCTCTGCTGCCCTCTCTCCAAGCAACCTTGCTTGGCACCAGACCTCATCCCTGGTTCTAATATAAAACCTGGTCAGTAACTCCACAGAAAGCATTCAGCTAAAGAGAGGAGCTGGGTACCTATGCCCCTCCCCCACAGCTTTGCTCCCTCGAGTCTGGGGAGGAAGAAGGCATCCTGCTTGGAGCATGGTGAAGAAAAGGGAGCGAGGGCTGCAGGATCCCATCTGATTCATTTTCTTTCTAGAGCTTCTTCTGATGAAGACCCCACCAAGGGACCCAAGGGGGATGAGAGATCACACAGCCAGTCAGTCAGTCAGCAAAGTCCTCAAGAGACTGAGAAGCACAGCTTCTCTTCCTGTCTGACCTATTCCACCATACAGATACAGAACCAGGTCTCCGAAATCTTGGCTTTGTTCTCTGGAGCTATGGACTGCAGCTTCGCTCACTGCCTCATCTCCTCTGCCCCTCACTGTCTCCTTTCTCAAGTAGCTGGTGCCAGCCTGCGAACCTGTGGACCAGGCGTGGCGCACAGATGATGCAAGAATCCAAGAAAATCCAGAGCAACACTCAAGCAGATTGAAAGTGACCATGATGTCAGTGCCCCTGACACCCCTGGCCTGGTCAGGTTGTGACTGAGTGTGCATTCCAAACAATCTGTATTTGTTTACTACTGACCTGGT
>PVIU01011026.1:22867-67038 GCA_004026605.1 Ondatra zibethicus
TCTGCACCTTTCTGGAGAGGCAGCTTCTGCCTCTCCCTCTCTTCTCCTCCCCTCCCCTTCCCTTCTCCATCCATAACCCACTAAATAAACTCTATACCCCAGCTCCCTCTACATGGCACATCTATCTGTCCCTCTCCCCTGTAGACCTCAGGCCACCCACCAAGGGACCAACTGCAGCCCCTTGTGGGGCCAGCCTTGGGTCCCACCCTTATATAAATGATGGCAGTTTACATGTGGTCTGTCCCCTAGGGCTCTTGTGCTTGCTTCCCAGTCTGGTGGTACTGAGAGATAGGGGTAACTCTGGGGACAGGGCATAGTAGCTGGTTGCTAAGTGGCGCTCTTAGAATAGATTGAAGCACTTCTCATGGGGCATGCTCTGTTCTCAGAAGGTTGTTGTGAAAGATCAGGTCTGCCCCCCCATCACCCTATGGTGTACCCTTCCAGCTTTCTGTCTTGCCAAGTGATTTCCCCCTTCTCATAGGGGCTCCCACTGTGATGTGGAGAAGCCAGGGAGGCCTCAACAGGCTGGTGCTATGTAGCTTGGAATCTCAGTTAGCCAAAAAAGTGACAGAATAATGCTGGCCTGGCACCAGAGGATTAGCAAGTAACCCTTGCTAGCCATGAACTCCCGCTGGGCTATACCTGCCCTGGCTCCAGAGTTTTCACCCAGCCGCTAGGCCTTCCTTTGAGTTACAGATACCTTTCGTTGCCCAATGTGAATCATGACTGAGAGTTTCCCATGGATATAAAGCCTATGCAAAACTTGGTTTAGAGGAACTCCAGAAAAGCATAGTACCTCATGAATCAGGTATTTGCACCTGCCATTGTATCCTTGGAAGCTTCAGACAGTTTGTTTTGAGATATGAAAATCTACTAGCTAAAGTGTAAATACAGGAAAAAATAAAGATGCAGGGAAGGCACTGAACCCCCTGCAGTGGCAGAGGCTAGGTTCATTCTCAATGTGTCTGAGTCTTCATTTCACCAACCAGAGTGAACCCACACACCAGTGACGAGCTACACACCACGCAAAGAAACATTTCTTTATGAAGTGGTTAATTCTGAGGGAAAAGAGACTAACACGCTAACTTAAACACATGAGCTGGGGATAATTTAGGGCAAAACACGTTAGCAAGTGCAACCGTTTCTAAGAAAGACCTTCTATTTCCTACTGCAAAAGATGTTAGAGGGGCTTGCTGTCTGTGCCACTAACCAACAAAACACTAGAGTGGCGGCCAACTGTGCCCATGCACAGGTGCCTGCATAGGTGTTTGCTGTGTTCTGAGGGAACTGTGTGCTTTGTACCTGTGATTCGGTTTTCAATCTCCCCCTGCATTTGGAGAGAGTCCACGTAAATAGTCCGGTTCCCGATGAAACGTGCACAGGCGATCCCCCGGTAAGGTTGGCAAAAGCCATCTTCCTGATAGTCATCCCTGGAAAGACAAACACACCTCTCTATGTGACTGCAGAGGATAAATAGTCCACAAAGCGTTTTTAACTCAGAATTTTACAAGCCATCAATTTTTGCTTTATTTTGATTTAGTTGTCTGTTTATTTCTATTTCTACAGGGCCTTTCTGTTTAGTCCAGGCTAATTCTGAACTCACTCTGTGGTCCAGGCTGGCTGTGAATTCTCAGGGATTGTCCTGTCTCAGCAACCCAAGTGCTGGGATGACATAGTAGGCCAGCAATTTTTTCTACTTCATCCAAATATTCCATCAGCATGAAAAACAGCACACAGTGGCCTTGTTTGCATCTAAGTAGCTCTGAACCGTACATGCGCCTCCAGCTCTACAAAGCCCTGGAAAAGGCGAAGTCCAGAGCCAGGAACCAGATCCCAGGCTGCTGGGTGCTGCGGGGGAAGAGGATGGACTTGGCTTCCTCTGAGGAGTCTGAGGAGTCTGGAGACATCAATAAATGATGACATCATTCTGGGTACATCAACCTAAACCCACAGAAAGGGAAACTCAAAAATGAGCCCTAATGCACACCGCCCAATTCAGGTCACAACAGTCTGTCGACATGGGGTGCCATCGATGGTTCTGTAGTAAGAGACCAAGAGGGACCTCTCCCTTCTAGTCAGGTCTGCTGCAAACCTTAACACAGCTGTTTAAAACCTTACTCACTTTTTTAGGAACCTGGATTCTTAAGGAACTGGAAAGCGTGGAAAGACTTTTTTTTTTTTAATTTCTTTTTGAGACAGGATCTCATTGCATAGCTCTGGCTGGCCTGGAATTCACTATCTACATCTGGCTGGCCTCACGGGGATTGGACGGCCTCTACCTCCAGACTGCTAAGATCAAAGATGTACATCAACCATCTCTGGTCCATGGAAAGACTTCTTAAGGATGAAGTGATGTGTACTGTATGCTAGGTGTTCATCTACAGGTCCCTAGCCCGAGGACATTACACATCCAACACATTTCTCCCTCTAGAGCTCCATCGGAATCTTCGTGGCACTCCCTGCACGGTGCTCCTTGGAAACAAGGATTTTATGAATGACGATCGTCCATGAGGAGTATTCCAGAACTGAATGCCGGGGGTAGACTTTGAGAACAAAGGCAGCCCACATGGGTGCCCTCTGCCTTATCCATGACAACAGAGGGCATTTCAGAGGTCTGTCCCTGAGAGACTAGCGAGGTGGTCTGTACAGATGACACTCCGTGGTGTGGCCTGGTACCCACTGCGTGGCGAGCACAGATGATGCTGACGCACACAAGGGGTTGAGGAGGGCGCAAGACGGTAGTCTGTCTTCCTTTCTCCATAGCCTGGCTCGTCTAGAGCTTGTGTATCTGGCAACAGCAACCTAAGGAAGGGCTTATTCTGCCTCACAGTTTGAGGGAACAGTCCACTCTGCAGTAAGGAAGTGAGGTGGCAGGGGCGTGAAGCGATGGTCACGTGTCTACCATCAGGACAAGAGAGGCTGCTGCTGCTGGCCTTGCTGTTGTCTTCTTCAGTCCTGGACCCTAGCCCACGGGAGGGATGGTGCTGCCTACATTCAAGGTAGATCTGCCCACCTCGTTCACTTTCTAGAAATCCCCTCCTGGACACAGCAGAGGTATGTTTCCATGGTGATTCTAAGTTCCTTCAATGTCCCATCCCACGACCGTGAAAACTAGGCATCTCGATGGCCCCGAGGGTCCTCGAAGGAGGACCCTAGTGGGGGCTGCAGCAGAATTGTTGGGGCTGCTGCACGAGGTGGGAGCAGGGGCTTCTTGAACAAGCCTGTCACGTGATCCTAGGCCTGCATGTCAGGAGCATGAACGAAAGGCATGTGTTCCCACCTCACAGAAGCTCCTCAGAGCTGTGCAAAGCCCGTCAGAACCCACTGCTCTGCCTGACGCTGCCCGGCTCGGGGCTGAGCCTAGCCACGTGGAAGCCGGAAAAGAAACAGCTACTGGGAGAAGCTCCAGCCAGGGAGGGAGACAGACAGACAGATGGGCTAGAACTATAGAGTAAGGAGATGTAACCAGGAGGAATCAGAGGCCCGGGAGAAACTGAGGCAGGGCCCTGCAAAGAGGCAGCAAGCCCCACAGCCTCCCTGTCAAGAAGGGCCTCCAGAGAGGACATGCTAAGAAGCAAAAAGTCACAGAAGGTCACGGAACTATCCAGATAAGAGACGGCACCAGCATGGTGAGGGTTTGTGCAGAGGGAGGACATTCGGTGAGTGGCCCCACTGTCAAAGGGACTGGGACATGAATGTAACACCCAGACCACATAGCTTATAGCTGTTGGCACATGACGTCCCTCATTCGGGACAGCACTCTCAAGTATTAAGACAAAATTTTTATTCACTATAGGATTTAAAGATTTTACTCACTACAGAAACTACCTCTCTCTCTCTCTCTCTCTCTCTCTCTCTCTCTGTGTGTGTGTGTGTGTGTGTGTGTGTGTGTGTGTGTGTGTGTGTGTGTGTGACTGTGGGCGTATCTTTGTCCTCCACCTTGTTCGGGGCTGGGTGTCTGCTGCTCACTACTGTATACTCCAGGCTAGCTGACCTATCAGCTTCAGAGATTCTCCTAGCCCCTCCTTCCATCTCATAAGAGCAATGGATTGCAGATACACACGCTACCATGTCCCGGTTCTGCGTGGGTTCTGGGGATTTGAACTCAGGCTCTCACGGTTGCATAGCAAGCATTTTTATCCATAGAGCCATCTCCCTAGCCCATGAGTCACGCCTCCTATGTTAACAAGGCACTGTGAGTTAAAAATTGAGACCTCCACACTCTACTTGAGGCTGAGTTGAGCATCTGAGGGCTGCTGGTCTAGGCTTCAGAGTCAAATGCCAAACTGGTCTTTTGCTGAGAATGCCCCTTACAATAAATCAGCCTGACATCTGAAGTCATATGTAGCCACCGGCTTGTCAGTGGCAATTTAAATTGTTTTTAAGTGTGTTATTTTCCTGTAATTAGGATAAAGTCTGAACTAGACTTAAGAACATTCTTCTGAAATAGCAGCGGGAGAAATGGGATAGAAGCCAATGGTGCTCGGCTTAGACACACTGGTGCACCTGCCTGTGAGCCAGGTGCAGGGAGACGGACAGTCGTTATTCGACTGAGGTCCCGGGTCTGCAGACCACCAGGTAAGCTGGACTTTGGAATGGGGATTCTGGGGCCACAAGCATGCAACGGGTGAAGAAGGGGGCAGTCTTGGATATGCTTAGTACCCAAATAAGTCAGGAAATACTAGGGCTTAGGACATGGCTCCAAGGAAGGTGACTTTCAAAGTACCAAGAACAAGCTTACTTTTTAATCATTCAAAGGTATAAGGCACTTTCTCAAAGCAGTGTGACTCACACACCCATGCCCCTCAAGGTTGGCCAAGGACAACAGAATGAGGATGGGGCTCTAATGCTGAGGCTCCAATGTGCCTCACTGCTGCCCACTCCTAACCGTTTGTTGTCTGGGGGTATATGGACTGATTATAATGAACACGAGCCACCGCTAAGTTAACACAGCGGAAACAAAGCCAAGCCCACGTATAAAATGTCAGGCATGCATGATCCTCTGGGCATCATCCCAACTGTACCTGCGTGAGCCTACAGGAAAGGGAGGCGTCACCCTTTCTTAAGCTTTTGTTCCCGACACACACCTTCCTCACCACCAACTGAAGGCACACAGAAGGGTGGCAAATCCTTTAACCACCCAGGACACCCACCTACCTTGCACTGCACAGCCACAGAAGCCGCAGGCTGCTAGCACTGACATGTGCTCTGAGAACAGAAGGCAGGGAGGGAGCATGGGACAGCCAGTCATGTTCTTGTGTAAGGACCAACAATAGATCCCCCTGATATCACACTATAGCAGGTTAACTCAGCCTCCTTTGTCAGTCACTGTTCTGCCTTCTACACCTACAGGACAGACCAACTGGCCTGAGGGCAGGCAGGAAAGCTATGTCTCTGCCAAGGAAACAGACCCACAAAGGAGCCACTTAGCAGGACAGACTGGTCGCTCCTAGAACACACAGAGAACCAAGGGATTATTTACTGTATTAAGTTCACCATTTTGCTTTTGGGTCTTCATTTTGCTGAACTTCCAGAGAAATGATTACAAAGGTTATTAAGAGACTGTCAAAATCAATAGGAGGAACAAAGTCATGGCCACAGAAAGGGCTACCACTTCAGTGACAGGGATACGATCAAAGACAGTTCTCTGTCCACCTATGGCAGCCACCAGAGACTGGAGTTGGCAACATGAGGGAATGCTACCCATAGCATGAAAGATTTCAATTAGGCATGACGATAAACCTAGACCAAGCGACTTATTTACAATATGGTGAGTATAGTTAAGAACAATGTATAATTAAGAATTGCTAACAAACAGATTTTACCTGTTCGTGTCACACACACAAAAAAAGGTAATTATGTGAGATAATGCATATACTAATTGGCCTGATTAGGTCATTCTACAACATGTAAATATATCAAGACATCATGTTATAGTCTTTAACATATGTAAGGTTTTGGTGCTGGGGTCTGACCCCAGTGTGCTTTGTATGCTAACACTTCTACTGTCGAGCTACACTCTTAGACAATACACATATATTTTAGTGTTTATTCTATTTATTCATTATTTTGTGTGGTGTAGTATCTGGAATCAAACCTAAGGTCTGAGAATGCTAGGCAAGGACTCTGATTGTTTTTTTGTTTTGTTTTGGTTTGGTTTTAGTACAAAGTCTCACAAAGTTGCCCAGGCTAGCCCTAAACTCCTTCTAAAACCCAGGCTAGCCTTGACCTCTCCTCCTGCCTCAGATTCCCACATAACAGGTATTATAAACTTGTATCAAGAGGCCTGGCTATACAAGTTTTCATTTGGCCATTTAAGAATGAATTAACTACAGTCAAGGTCAGATTGACCCAGCACTAAGTTAAGAGAATAACTAACTCACCCTAATATTCTAAATCTGTGATGCCATCCCACAACAGGAAATCTATTCTGGAGCAGAACGTCACCATTGTGAAAGCTACAGTCACTTTGTATCTGAAACTGTGACTACAGAGACACAGGCCTCTGTAGCTAGCTGTAAACACTATACACGGTAAACACTGTAGGTGTCCACACCAAAGTGTTTCGGGATAGGTGTGAAGCTGCGACATACTGTGAAATAAGGAAGAAATCGGATGGATGGATGGATGGATGGATGGATGGATGGATGGATGGATGGATGGATGGATGGTAGAAAGATACAATAAAGCCAGCAGATTTGTGAGGGCTTGGTTGTGGCTGGTGGCACCTGGATGCTTGTTCTAAAACTTCCCCCAACACTTCGTGTTTGAAATATTTCATCATAAAACATTGGGGATACTTTAGAGCATGGCAGGAGCGGTTCTGAGAGGAAAACTCACTCCTCACCCATTTCTCTGTGAATTCGCTATTAGTGCAATCTAAACAGATTAATCAGAGTAGTTCAAGGAAACTGGGATATTCCGTAAAAACACACAACACGAAAAGCTCAGGAATTCTTCATAAACGAGGAAAATATTTATTGCCTCCTAGGGGTTGGTTAAATGGCTCAGTGAGTAGAGAGACCTGCCCAAGCCTGACTGAGTTCTAATCCCTAGAACCCCCATGATGGAAGAAGAGAACTAACTCCTCCAAGTCATACTGTGACCTCAACACATTCATCACTTGGTGGGTCCCAAGGCCACACGGAAATGGGGACCAGCAAACAAGTTCTGCTCTTGCGCAGAGATCCGAAAAGGCCTTATCAGCAAGGATGATTGCCACTCAGGCAATGGAAGGAGTAACTCTCCAGGCAGAGAAAAACCTAGAGAGCCACAGTGTAGAGACATTCCCAAGTGGCTGGGCTGCGGAGGAGTGGCGTTTTACAGGGAAACGAAAGGCCAGAATCCATCAAGAGCTCCCTAAAGACCCATGAGCCTCAGGCTCCTCCTTAAGGAGGATGAGAACCTGCTGCAGAGGGTGTCCTAAGGCTCAGGGCACGCCTATAAACTGCAGGCACGGGGGCCAGGGACACAGTCCAGGGACACAGATCAACGACAGAGCCTGTACAAGACCCTGGGTTCAATCTTTAACCCCAGAAAAAAAAATTACAGGAACTGCAGATTGATGGTGCTGGATTGCAAATGAGAATGATTTCCATGTCCACAAACACCCCCCGTGAGAATCTGGCGAGCAGGTTTAGATATCCCATTCCATTGCCCTATGCAATTACGGTAGCTGAGAGCAATTCACATCTGTTTTTACAATACTGTAAGTTTCCCAACTCCAATTAAATGCCCGTTTATCTGAGTTCCGAGCCAGCTTTCAGCAAACTCAGGAGTATAGGCACGGCCATTGTAGGGTTCCCACCCTGGATTCTCACGTTAAGAGAAACACGCAGGATGTCAGTCAAGGGCCTGGAGATGGATACTTACTGGAAATTGTGGTTTGGGCTGTGTGTTGGACCTAAAACGTCAAACAAAAAGACAAATTATTCACATGGCCAGTGATAAACATGGGCAGTCCAGCAGCTCCTCTGTGGCCAGCTGTTCTCAGGCTTCGTACTCTCCTTCCACTCATGAGGACACGCCAGTGACATCAGACACCCCAGAAACAGAACTTTCTGGATATGAGCACACATGGGCAGTTTTCCTGTCCCTGCTTGTTCCTCATCTATACTTTATCCACAAAATCTGTTCTACTCCTTAGAGCTGGCTCTAATGTGAGCCCAGATGACAGGCCCAAGGCATTCATTGCTGGGGACCTCCTACTGGATCAAAGAGGGATCATTTACTGCTGCCATTTTATCCTATTGCTCCATATGTATCCCTATATTCCTGCCCAGGGGAGCCAGCTTTGTCCATGAAGGATGGGTGTGCACTTGGGAAAGAAGCACAGAAAAAGCAGCAGGTGGGCCCTGGCCAGTGCAGTAGAGCCATTGGGGTCTTAGGCTCTGGCCTCTGCAGTCTGTGGCATCGTCACCAAAATCCTGCAACCTGGCATCCCGCTGTGTGGCCTTGCTAAACTCATCCCTGCTCACCTTGTGTGTCTGGGATGCTTTCCTGTGGCCTGCGTTTACAGACTACTCCATTTGCGACTATTCTCCTTACCGACCGTAGACAGGCTCAGGAGCTCTTGAGCGCCACAGGAGAGGCCCTTGGCATGGTTTTCTGGATTTCTGCTGACCTGTGCATGCTCAGCTACAAAAACCAAACACATCCCCTGCTCTGCACTGATGACGCTACCTGCTAGCATCACGCCTCTGCTGTCCCCACTCACCGAGCCGCACATATAGAACTCCAGTGGCCGTGATGGTCTTCAGCCCGTTGGTAGCCACACACTGGTAGTAGCCTGTGTCTGTTGTGTCCAGATCTTGGATCCGCAGCCTAGAGCCATATTCTGTCTTCCGGATGATGACTCTCCGTGGCTCTTGCACAACCGGGGCATCATTCTTCAGCCACCGCACATTGGGGGGTGGGTTTCCTGCCACCTTGCAGTGCAAGATTGCTGTCTGGCCCTGGACAATGGTGATATTGTTGACTGGCTCCAGAAAATTCAGAAAGTAACCTGCAGGGGATGGAGTCACAGAGTGCAAACACGGTAAGGTCAGGAGGAAGGGCCTAGGCTCCTGCAAAAGATCGCTGAGGGGGACAGTGTCCTTTTTCATTTGCATACAGCACTTCCTAAAACACTGCGGGGAAGACTGAGTCAGTGAACTCAAGTGATGGCTTCTGGGGACACATGGTCTGGTTTGAGGGCCACCGGTCACACTTTGCCATCCTATTAGTGCATGGAAGTCTTAGACGTGGTCTGGGCTTCTGTGTTTTGCTTACCACTCTTTTTCCGACAGGTCTCACTCTATAGCCCGAGCTGGCCTGGAACTCATTATGTAGCTCAGGCTGGCCTCTAACTCACAGCAATCCTCCTGCCTCAGCCTCCCAAGTGCTGGCTGGAATACAGGTTTTGGCATGTATGGCAAGTGGTTCTGTTTTAGAAGACTTGATTGAATGGATATAGCTAAGCCAGTCAAGTTCATGTCCTGGCCACAGCCCTGGGACTCATGCCTGGACAAAACCTCTCTGATTCACACCTTTGCTTCGGAGGGCACACTGGAGCCCTTCCATACTGTCTGAGGTCTTTTGGTTTTATTTTATTATCATTATTTTATTTTTTGAGACAGGGTCTCATGTAGTCCAGGCTGGGCATGAACCTCTGTCTCAAACTCCAGAGCACTGGGATTACAGCCGTATGCTTTCATACCTGGCTGGGGACCCTTTTAAGTGTGAAAATCACTGACAAAACCCACAGCACTAACTAGGTTCCCTGGCTGCTGTCTCTCTGTAAAAGGAGCTCTATCACACCCCTCCACCTTCCTAGTGCCCATTGCTACAAACAGCACATCACGGCACACCTGTTAAGTCACGATGAGGCACACGCACGTTGACCTCAAGAGTGACAGCTGCTACTTTGGTGGCATTCTCTCTTAGATTAAATCCTGAATCACCTTATTACGTTCCTTGCAGACATCAGATCTCTGATGGGGAAAGGCCTGCGGTGTGGGTGCAGGTCGGGGCTAAGTTCTGGAAGGCACTGAAGCAGTGCTATCCCGGTTCCTACTTTGGACCTCATCTGCAGAAGAGAGTTCTAACTTTCTTCACACAGATCCTCCTGTTTTACTTTGCAGGTCGATCACCAGCCACTCTGTAATTTTCCTTAGCGATGCGCATCATTTTTATTCCAATCGTGTTTTGGCCACTTGGTGAAAGGTTTGTAAGAAAACAGCAGTCTCTGGCAACACACACTTGTTTCCTAGAACCACTCTTAACAGACATCTAAAACATCACGGTATAAAACGGCACACGTTTGTTACTGCACAGGAGTAACACAAAGGCAAAACTCAGGGTGTTGGCAGGGCTGCCTCTGTCCTGAGGGTCTGAGTGTGAATCTGTTTGTGTTTGCTCCCCACCGGGGACCACCCTTACTCCTTGGCTCAAGACTCTTTCTTTAACTTTGTTGTCACTGCACACCTACTGTGGACTCTCGTTCTTCTGCCTCCGTTTTGTAAGGGCTCTGGGTTACCCTGGGGTCACCTGTAAACCCAGGGTGATCTTCCCATCTACAAACCTTACTCACGCCTACAAAGGCCTTGTGCTGTGCAAGCAGACACAGTGACAGGACACAGACATTAGGACATCGTGAACTCCGAGGGTGCCATTACCATCCACGGAATGTACTTTCCCCTCGAGACTTTACTGTGCTGTTCTATTGGTCACAGGAGCTTCGGAATCATTGTCTTGGATTTTTACACAGATTCACTAACAATACTGCCTTTTGTTGTGAATTCCCACCCCTCTCCTGCCTTTTCGTCACTTGCTTGGTCCATTATTCGGGTAGATTAAAAGCCAATAAAAGTTGAAATACTACAGCACACAGAAATCAAGGCTAGACATATCTCCGCAAACAACATAAAAACTTGATGGCTACCTTTTGCCATACTTGACCTAGAACGTTTAAGGTTTCTGGGATACAATGGAGAGTCTCTGGACCCTTATGTTTCCCTCCAGGGAATGACCATCCATCATTCCCGTTTGTATTATTTTATAGTTTCAGGAACTTTCTCTCGACAGGCCACCTCCTCCAGTTGCCTGCTTTCACTCAAACTGGTTTATGTTGGTACCGTTCCTTAATTACTGTGTAATAGTCCACTATATAAACAAATCACAGCTTTGTTACTCATTTCCCCGCGGAGGGGCAGCGAGCTGTTTCCACATTTGGGTTTCGAAGGGTCTATTGACCGTCTGCGTGCACAGCTGGCCCTATGTGTGTTCAAAAGTCCCTCAAAAGTACTTGCAGGAGGTGGAGGTCCAAGTCCTGGGAGTTATTGCTTCTCTGAGTCTCTGCAGACAGGTACCCTACGCACACCTGTTAAGGTGCCCCCCCCCTCGGACCACGACTTTGACAGCACTGGTCTTGGGGGACTTGGCAGTGCTTGTCATTCTGCTGCATGTGACGAAGTACCACACTGCTGTGTGCAGGAAGTGGTTTTAGAAGTTCTTGCAAGCACCAGGTCTTCCAGAATGTTTCTTGGACACTGAGTGTCATTTTGGGGATGGTCTATTCATCGTCTTCTGTCCCTTTCTCCCGTTTTCTACAGTTAATTCCTTCCCTATTAACAACAAGGTGTCAAAGCTGAAATCACCCTTCAAGTCTCTCTCTAGCCCCACAGTAAATCACTTTAATCTTCCTATATTTGGTCAGATTCAAGTGGCTTGTAATTCATTTTAAGATTTTTTTTTACCTATGAATTACTTAAGGTGTGCCTGCTAATTTATTTGCATGTATGTGTGCATGTGAACACATGCCACCACACGCATGTGGACATCAGAAGAAACAGAGTCAGTCTTTTCCTCTTCCCTCCATGTTGCTTCCAGGGACCAAATTAATGACTTCTGACTAGGCCATTGCAGTAGGCCTAAAGATTTTGTGGGGTTTTTGTTGTTGTTTGTTTGTTTTTAAGAAAAACAAGTTTTAGGGACCAGCAAGATGGCTCAGGGGATAAAGGTGCTTGCCACCAATCCTGATGATCTGAGTTTAATACCAAGGGCACACACATCACGCACACATGCACACATCAAATAAGAGGGGGCAGGGGGAAAGAAAGTGAGTTGCAAGATTTTAAAGGCTGGAGAATCCTGAGCACTGGCTGCTCTTCTAGAGGACCCAACTTCAATTCTCAGCACCAGCATGGCAGCTCACAACCATCTGTGATTCCGGTTCCAAGACATTCAATGCCCTCTTCCAGCTTCCACGAGCACCAGGCATACACATAGCACACAGACAGACATGAAGGCAAAACACCCACAACCATTAAAAGGGGGGGATGACAAAAACGCCAAAGACAACACATGTTTTTCTTTGAAAAAAACAACATCTTTTACATAATGATGATTCTTTGAGGCAAACAAGGATCACTCTACAAGATTCAACCAGATTTGGTTCTTGTAGACAAAGCACATGTGTTAGGCGGCAATGTGTCTTCTCGGCCAATCACAGAAGTCTATATGTGACTGTTAAGTCAAGCTTTGCCTGCTTGCTGTTGGCAATTTTTCTGAGTTTCAGTTGTTTCAATGAGGTATTTGCTCACTGATTCTCTGTCAAATAGCTGTCCACAATTCTTCTGACTTCCACTTAACTACAAGAAACCTTGCGACTGGGGGCATCAAACTTCAAGTTTACTGTATCATTTGGTCCTTAGGTCACTGCAGAATGCACTGTCTAGAAGAACACTTTATGATTCATCAAAGGCAACTCAAGGTTCTTCTGGCTAACACAGCTCTACTTTCATCTGCTTAATAATCTACCATTTTTATGATAATGCATTGTTTATGAACCTTATAAATTATATATAATTTTACACTTGAACTTACTAATGTTTTAATATATGAATTTTAAATTAGTTTTGATGCTTTCATTTTGCTCTTAATTCTTGGTTACTTTATTTTAAAATGAATCTTTAAAAACTCTCCATTTTTCCTCAACCTAGTTTGACAGCTATAGTTTATTAATTAGTTTAACTAATTTTAATCTGCATCAGGCCTCATCTGACAATGCTTCCCAAACACAAGAACCTTTAAATGCTGAAATACAAAACCTCTCTCCTTCTCTCCTAGGCCTGCCTCCCATGAGAGAAGCATTGAAGTCATTTCTCAGTTCTTCCTTACACTCTTGGTTTTAGTTACTCAGTTGTGATCACTACTGTTGGTTCCTACCATCGGAGTTCCTTGACATCGGCCAAGTTATTATAAACGTTCCTCAATGCCATGTCTTGTCTCCTTCCTTCCTCTTAGGTTTGGCTGAACTCCCCCAGAATCACATTTGTGCCTTGGGTGATGGACTAAGGTTGTAAACACTTTTATTCTTAGTGTGAAAATACCTGTCACTTTCACCTCGGGGAGTAGTTTACCTGGGTATAGACTCTAGCTCAGCAGTGATACTGTCTTCTGCCTTGTCTGGGAACTGCTGAAAATTCTGCCAGTTCTATTGTTTCCAGGCAATCTGAACTTGCTGATTATTAATGTTGCTCCCCTGTCTTTACCATCCTAAGCAGCTGCTATTATAGCCACACAATTACTTTTATGTTAGCCTCTTCAGATAGTAGTTACCCTCCTTAAATCTGAAAACTCGTGCATTCGTCAATGCGGTAAAATTATCTCATAAAATCCCACCTTTACTCCCCCCCCTTTCTTATTTGGGATAGTCAGTGTGTGTCTAGAGAGGAGGAGCCCTCAGAGGCTCTCTGAGGTTGTTCTAGACTGTCTAAACTGCTCTGTGCCCGTCTATACAATTCCTCAACTCATAGTGGCTACTCCTCACTTCTAGAAGGCCTGCTTGGTTCCCTTTAGAATCCAGCACTTATTCGTCTGTGTGGTTTTCATTCTTTGCAAAAAAAAAAAAAAATCCCCTGCCTGCACTGTGTACTGGCCACCCACTCACCCTATGCCTCTATAAGTGTGGGGTGGCTTTTCTTTGGAAATAGCTTAAGGCTCCTCAATAAGACTATGCCATGTTTTATTTTAACTCTCTATCTTTGAATTTCCCAGAATATCTTGGCCACAGGATTCTGATTCCCAGTTTGCTTGGGTAGCTTCTCAGGAGCTCCCCAGCCTGAGCTGGGCTCTTCTTGGCTGCCCTGGCGCTTCTTAGGAGTGCCACAGGACAGAAGCTCTTAGCTTTGCTTGAGAGCCTTGCACACAATGCCTCAGGGTTGTGGACCCTGTGGATTGGTTCATTTTCTGGCTTGGTAGTTAAGACTCAAAACTCTTGACGAAACCAGAGCAGTGTAATTGTCTCCATAGTTGGAAGAAGATTTCTCAGGCCTGACATGGAAATGTCTTTATTTTATTAAAAGTTCACTTGATTTTTATCCTGACCCATCATGTCTCCTTGAAAGTAAACTTACGAGATCCAGATCCAAACGAATGAGAAACATTACTGCACTTATTCTCATCAGGACCTTCTCATCCTGTGCTCTTCCCCATCACCACAACACCTACCTTCTGGAGCTATTCCACCCCACAGCTTTGGCTCTGACACACATAGCTGCTCTTTGGCCAGGGCACCTATGTCTTATTAGCATCTATTTTCTGAAGTCCATAGATGGGTCAAGTCTGCAGCACGGCCACAGGCTACCCCATTCTTCACCATGTGCCCAACCATGTGGCAGCATTAGAATCTAATTTCCTGTCACAGGTCACTTAAACTAGAGGACCCAGGAAAATCAGGTTGTTCTCCAAGGCTGCAAATGTAGAGAAGCTGCTTAGAGCTGGCAGACCTGGACTCTTGCTTTTAATCCTTTCTCTTTCTGGCGCCTGGGCACAGCTCCATCTTGCTTGTACTTTTGCCAAAGCATTTACATCGTTTCCTAATATTTTACCGAGCACGTGTGTCGCTGACCTGAGAGAGCTGCCAAGTTAGCTTGGCCCACCACTCGCCCCATCATCAATTCTCCTGAGGCCAGAAGTGAAGGCACAATATCCCTTCCCCTCGGGCTTGAATTTGCAGCCGGCTAGCTAACCTCTCAGCATCATTTCTCTGACAGCCAAAAATACGAGGCTTGCACTAATCGCTTTCTAAGCTCTCCATCAGCTCGCAGAAGTTCCTGTGAGCATCCCCAAACCTCTCTAGAGGACTGATCAGGCTATAAGGAGCCAGGCAGCACTGACGGAGAATTTCCCTGACATGGACCCGTCTAGCAAAGTGCACCATTAGGAATAGAACCTCCATCCTCACCCCCCCCCCCGCCCTTATTCATGCAGAAGAGTTTCCCTTCTGCACCAGAGGCAACCTCAACTGCCAATGCAAAGGGCCTCCTCTCTGCAGTGGCCTGGCCAGCCCTGTGCAGGGCCTAAGACCAAGCATTAAAAGACCCCAGAGGCTAAAGGAGAATTCCATCACTAGGCAGGCGCTCCCTTCTGCCTAATCGCATACAGATCAATGATTAATGGTTTTTATAACCCAACCAACTGCCCAGAGAGTCACCAATGTTGTCAGATGACTTAGGAGCCCAGGGATTGGCTTCCTGACCAGGACAATCTGGTGCAGGAAGGAAATAAAGAAAGCCTCCTGTGACTGGGGTCACAAGGTCATGGGGCTTCTATTGGTGGCAAACAAAACAGACAATTTCCTGGAGGGTGAGTGAAAAGGAGACCCAGAAGGTCACAGGAGGGATGGAAAGCTGCCAACCCTGGAGGAAAATATTTACAGGTCAATAAACCAGCCAGAGGCCAGAGCAGAGGCCTGCGTTCAGGCTTCTCTGATTGAGACATCCAGCCCAGACCCACTAATGGGGGAAACAGGAGGGAAACAGAGGCACTGGGGAAAACAAGAAAACAAAGGGGGGGGGGGCGGGAGGGGGCTTGAGAGAGCTCAACCGGGGAAGTGCTTGAGGAAAGCATGAGGCAGAGTTCCACCCTCCAAACCCCAAAATACCAGGTGTGGTGACATGCGCTTGTAACCCCAGCACTGGGGAGGTGGGAGCTGGGTAATTCCTGGGGCTCACTGCCCAGCCAGCCAGCCAGCCAGCCAGCCAGCCAGCCAAACCAGTGAGACCCAGGTGAAAGTGAGAGAGACTGTCCAAAAAACAAGGTAAACAAATGGAGTCCAAGGAACAAACACTGGGGTTTTCCTCTGGACTCTACATGCGCACACATACTTGTGAACGTACAACCTCCTGGGCTTTGCATGCACATACACACATGGGCATATATAACCTCCCACAAGGGCACCTGCACACACACAAATGTGAAAACACAAACGCACACGGTGTGGGGAGGGGGAACCTCCTGAGATAAAAACAAATAATCAAACTGTTTGAACTTTAAGGAGTGATCAATGTCCCTCAATGGTGTTTTGCTGTTGTTATTTATTCATTCATTCATTGTGGGGGCTGGGGGATGAGTCTCTGTCAGGCTGACGGTGAATTATTTATGTAGCTAAGAATGATCTTGAACTTCCGCTCCTCTTGCTTCCACCTCCCAAGTGCTGGGATCACAGGCATGGACCTCCCTGTCCAATCTATGCAGTTCTGTACGTCAAACTCAGGACTCAGTGCATGCTGGGAACCACTCTTCATCTGAACTATAGCCTGTACCCACTCCCCAAATCTTATGTTGAGCTCTGACCCCAGGTAATGGTGGGTGTGGTCTTATCTAGTTTGGGGTTATTGGGGATGCCCTCAACTTAAGACAAGCAGACTCTGAAGCAATGACCTGGGTCCCGCTAAGCAATGGTGGAGCTGGACACAAACAAGGAGCGAAGGAGTCAGAAAATGGAACACCGCTTCCCCAAGATGAGCAGTACCAAGGGATGCTGAAGGCCACCGGCAACTCCGAAAGCTCAGAGAGACAAGGAACAGAGAGAGACAAGGCACCCTGAGCTTCAAAAGGGATCAGTTCTGCTGACATCTGGGAGCCACCAGAACAGCGATGGCTGTGCTACGATGGGCTGGGTTCCAACGTGTGGAGCATGGTTACAAGACTCTGACCTTCGTTTGGCTTTCCTCACCTTTGATCCCTCAGTGTAGGGCCCGAAGATCTGGAGATGAGAAAGAAGGAATGTGGTGGGAAGACAGGCCTACAAACACAGTTGACAGCCACCTCCTCACAACACAGGGACAGAGAGACATGAACGGCCTATCACAGCACGGTGTGAACCCCAATGGAGGGATGAGGGAGCACCATAGTCTGTGTCTCCTGAGGTAACATCAGGAAAGCCAGGGGCTGTGGTGACTCCACCCAACTGAAGTTCCATTATTCTGGGAACAGTTCTGTCCACCAGGCAGGAACTTTCCTCAATGTTTCCCAGTAAGAGTCACCTGCTGGTGGTCAGTGTGACTGCCCAAGACACACTCAAAGAGGTGGACAGGCACCTCTTAACCGTTGGCCTGAGCACTTGGTCTGGCCTTCTGGGGAGTGTCATGCTCTAAGGGGACAGCTAGCCCGTGACAGTGTCAGAGACTAATAATCAGGGTGCAAATTCTGTAGTGTAAACTGGATCTTGGTACTGGGGAGATGCTCGGTTGGAAAGAACCTGCTGGAAAAGCATGAGGACCCAAGTCCTATCTCCTAGCACCCACATACAAAGCCAGGCAGAGCAACACACAACTGTAACCCCCACTCTGGAGAAGTGACAAAAGCCAACCTCTGGGGCTATCTGGCCAGCTAGCCTAGCCACATTGGCTGCCTCCAGAACTCTGTGGGACACTGCTTCTCAAACATCAAGGTGGACAGCCATGGAGGAGTGGAGGGTGACCGCCAGCCTCCATGAACAACTGCACACAAAAGTTTGCACACACAGGTGGACACCATATACAGTACACTCATACACAGAAAGAACCTGGGGCCTGGACAGTCTCAGCAACCACTTGGGTAGTTCTGTAGGTGCAGTGCCCATATCCTACCACAGAGCTAAATGTGGAGTCTGTGTTCTCAGTGGTTACGCACAGGCTGAACGTGGAGTCCATGTTCTCAGTGGCCACATACAGGCTGCCTCTGCTTGTAGTCAGAATCCCATTTTCTTTGTCACCTGATTAGAATTGGGGACCTAGGCTTCATGCAAAATCTAACAATAATATACAAAGACCTGCACAAATCCTACAAGGCCCAGAAGCAATCAGAAACAGAGTCAATACATTTGCACGTGGATCCACATGACCTACAAGAACCAGGAAAGAAAGACTCAACGAACAGAGAGCAGTGAGCATCGTCTCCATGGCAACCCAGTGTCTCAAGTTCTCTCGCCAAAGAAATTTTGGTGTAGCCCTGGCCTGGTGTATTGCAGCAGTGAGGCAGCCCACCAATCAGGGGGTAGATGGAGAGTGGACTTTTCTGGCTGTTTCTTAGGATTCACCACAGGGCAAAGAAACTTGAGTCAGGGGCTTCTCTAGCCTCAGCACGGAAGCAAACAACTCTACTGACGGGAGACACAGAGACCCTTGTTCATTTTATCTGAGCCAGAAACAGGAGGGCAGGACCCTTCCACCCCAGTCCTATGCTTCCACAAACACCCCAAAGAACTGCACATGAGTTGTGGGACACCATTTATAACACAGCAAAGGCTAAACAGAGGCTTTTGTAAGTAATGGCAAAAAAAAAAAGAAAAGAAAGGAATTAAAAACAAACAAACAAACACAAACAGAAGCACTGAACATTTCTATGCATTCAGGAGCCATGTCTCACGTGACTGGGAATGGACAATTCAGACTAAATATCCATTCCAAGTTAAGCTGCGACCATCACTGGAACCCTCAAGCTGGCTCAGACCTTACAATGACAGCACCTGCCACGTGGAACCCAGCAAGCTTCTCATCTGAAAACCAGTGTCCTCAAGGGTCACACTGCAGTCTACACAGGCTTCGCCTTGCTTTCTAAACCCCTCCCCCTACATTAACTACCAACTCAATTTTCCATCAGCATCTTCAGAAGAAGAGCTCAGGATCCACACCCCCCCCCCCGCACACAGAGAAACCCAGAACACTAAATCCTTTATTTATTTTTGCACATGTAAGTGTGAGTGGTGTAAGTATGTGTGTTCACGTGTGTGTGGTGTATAGGGACACCCAAGGTTGACTACTTTAGTCTGATCAGAAGGACACTGTGGTGGAAGGAGAGGACAGATTCCTATAAATTATTCTGACTTTCACAACTGGGGCATGCCACATAATCCCCTATCCCAAGAA
Organism: Ondatra zibethicus; assembly: GCA_004026605.1. Classification (NCBI taxonomy): domain Eukaryota; kingdom Metazoa; phylum Chordata; class Mammalia; order Rodentia; family Cricetidae; genus Ondatra; species Ondatra zibethicus. The sequence goes on from PVIU01011026.1 coordinate 42,040, forward strand.
AAAAATAAAAAATTAAAAAAGAATAAGTATAGGTGCATAAGTGGTCAAAATGCTGAAGATACATATGGTAATATCTTGTTTGTGTTCTAACAAATAAAGCTTGCCTGAGGATCAGAGGGTGGAGCTAGCCACTAGTTAACCATAGAGGTCTGGAAGTCTGTACAGATAGACAGGAAGTGATATGGCTGGGCAGAGAGAGGAATATAAAGCAAGGAGACAGCAGTTCGGGCCCTTATTGGTGGAGGCGTTAGCAAGGTAAGAATTGGATGTGGCTTGCTCCTTTCTCTCTCTGATCTTCCAGCATTTGCCCTGATATCTGGCTCCGGGTTTTGATTAATAAGACCAATTAGAACTTGTGCGACAAATAAGAGACAGCGCTCAGAACTAACAGAACAGCAATAACCACACATGATGTAGAAGGTCCTTCTGTATATGTGTTGCTTTATTGGTTAATGAATAAAGAATCTGCCTTGGCCTGTGGTAGGGTAGAGTAGAATTAGGTGGGGAAAACTAAACTTAATGCTGGGAGAAAGTAGGCAGAGTCAGGAGAGAAGCCATGGAGCCCCGTCAGAGACGGATACTGCCTTGCTGGTAAGCCACAGCTATGTGGCGATACACAGATTAATAGAAATGGGTTAAATTACGATGTAAGAGCTAGCCAATAAGAAACTAGAGCTAACAGGCCAAGCAGTAATTTAATTAATACAGTTTCTGTGTGGTTATTTTGGGGCTGAGCTGCCGAAAACAAACAAGTGGCCTCCAACAACAGACCCTGCCTACCAAGGCATCATGGAAGAATGTGATAGCCAGTGGATGGGGAGAGCATACTGTCCTCTGGATAAAATATGGCTATCATACTCACGATCAGAAAAAGCTCTGGTTACTGACTCAAGCCCTGTTCTAGACCAAGCCAGACAGAACTCCAGGCCAGCTGAGACAGATGAGCCCCAGGCCCTACCCTTGATGCAGGAGCTACAGGTAGCTGACAGTTCCTAGGGGAGAATCACTCTATTTTGAAGATGAAGCCAGTGGTTGAAGTTACAATGCTCTAGTGATAGCCCCACATTCGTGTACATATGGGTGGCACTAAGTGGACTTAGAGGGTTGTTTAAAAAATGATGTAAAGTTGGGAAGTTGGGAGAGGGGAGACATGGGAGAAGTTGAAAGAAAGGGGTGTTTGTATATGATTATATTTCATTGTATACATGTATGAAATTTTCAATAAAGAAATCATTAGAAATGTGGAAAGAAACCGGTGTTCATAACCCAGAGAATCATAAAGCTTCTCATGTCTATCATTGTTATTGTTACTATTGCTTTTTCTAGTATTAATGTGGAAAGGGCTTTCTTTTTCTATGGTGGAACACTTGATGCCCAGTGGGCAGTGCTGTTTTGAGAAACCATGGGAGTCTTGGAAGGTGGGGGCTAACAGAAGAAATTGGTGGTGGGGACACTCCCAAAGCAATGCAACCATTTGCCTCACATGCCACTGCCCAAGCCACCACCAACCCCACCAGCATGCTTCCCCAGACGCCTCAAAGTCTGAGCCCAAACACAGTCTTCCTCCCTCCAGTTTGTTTGACTACGGCAATGTCAAAGTTATGAGTGCAATTCTTGGAGACAGAAAGCGAGGCTCCACATAGGGTTATGCCCAGTCGGGACTGGCCCATTTCTTGCTATGCCTTTCAAGGAGCTATTATGAGGAATGACAGACACCTGTCCAATGCAAGGCACTGACTGGAGCTGACTTTGTTATTCTGTGGTGATGCCGTTGGCTGGCTGATGATTGCATTTCAACCTTGGATACTATTGATCTCTTGGACTCAAACACTAGACTCTGTTAGACCTTAACATAGTGAGCTTGTTTCTTCTTTGTAGATTTGGGTTTTGATTATTTATCTATCTATCTATCTATCTATCTATCTATCTATCTATCTATTTATTTATTTATGTGTTTATTTTATTCTTCTTTTGAAACATCTTTCAATCCTTTGTCCTGAAGTAGTCATAGCCAGGTAAGACCCTACATCAGAGATCACGGTTTCTGATCAAATATACAGAACAGAATTGCTGGTACCTGCTGTGTGCGGTTACAGCGACAGCATAGAAGGCATTGAAGCCGAACGATAAAGGGTTTCATGTCAGTCAGCACAAAGCTGAAAGAAGCAGAGCTGGGACAAGCAGGGTGGAGAAAATCTAATACCTGCAGCAGATATGGGCACCTGCTATAGAGACGGATACTTTGCATAGGTATGGATCTTGCTTTATTGATGCAAATTTAAAGTCAATTTTGTTATATGTATATTTCTGTTCTTGATTAAGATACTGTGTTTGTGCAGCTCATTTGAAAATGTAATGCATAATATAGGTAAATAGATAGTCATCTATAATAGTCAAACTTGTAGTCACGTTAGCTTTTCTAGATATATATAGATTTCAGTTAGCTAGGTATTCTTCAAATCTTTCAAAGACTAACAGAATATGACATTTAAATGTTTTAATAACTTAGGACTTGAGACACATCTGCTCCTTGCAGCACCAGTCTACTTCAAGAGGAAGATGGGCATCGAAGAGGCTCCTCATGGAGTTTACTAGACATTTGGGCAAGAAACTGCTCTTGCCTGGACTGCTTGATCCTATGCTGTATGAACTGGACATGCAGGACCCACAGAGAAATGACTGCTGAACTTGCCTAAAGGTGAGACCGTCCTTCAGGATTTCTGCTTCATGAAAGAGTCTGCCAGACATTCTGCAGGACACAGAAGAAAGCAGCAGATTGACTTTGCCATTACAAGGCAGAACAGATCTTCAAATTTCCTGCTTTGTGGAAAAGTCTGCCAGATACTATGGGCCTGTAGGCTGAAGATGGATGCCCCAGTGTTACAGAAGAACTTTGGGTCACTGTCCAGGCAATGAGATGTCTCTATCAATTCTAGAGTTTTAGAAGTTGCTTATGTACTTCCTGTTAACTTAGGTAATAATATATCCTTCTGGAGTCTTTGATGGAGTTGAAGAATAGTTATAGTTTTCCTTAGTTTTGATAAAAGATAAAGTAGATATAAATATTGTAATTGTAATTCTTGCTTGATACCTGTTATATGTAATTTTACAATGTTAAAGTTAAAACCTTCCTTTTTTATTTGAAGAGAAAAGGGGAAATGGTGTGAGAGGTCCTTATGTCTAGGTGTTGCTTTTATTGGTTAATGAATAAAGAAACTTCTTTGGCCTATAGCAAAGGAGAACTTAGCTAGGCAGGGAAAACTAAACTAAATGCTGGGAGAAAAAAGACGGAGTCAAAGAGTCGTCATGTAGCTGCCACCCCGAATAGACAAGCCAGAACCTTGCCAGTAGGCCACAGCCACATGGTGATACACAGATTAACAGAAATGGGTTAAATTAAGATGTAAGAGTTAGCCAGTAAGAATCTAGAGCTAATGAGCCAAGCAGTGTTTTAAATAATATAGTTTCTGAGTGATTATTTCGGGGCTGAGCAGCTGGACATGAACTAACAGCCTTCCTACAACAGGCACCAGTCAGAATGTAATATCTTCCCTGAACACAGAAAGCACAGGGATTTTATCTGGGGAGCTTTGACGTATTCATAGATGGCTGGGTCCATTTGTAAGCATGCTCGGTGGAGGAGGACATGATACTCCTGACTATGCGCAGTTTAATTTAATTTAAAGAATTATGATACGGCTCTAAATACCGATCTGCATGTTCAGTTTTGTCCCATCCGTGCCCCCCACCCCACCCAGCCGCCAGAGGAAAGGGCTTGGCGTCAAGGAGCGGTCGCTAGCTCATGGCGGCGCCTTCGCCCTCTTCGGCGGACCAGCTTCACGGCTAAAGTGTGATGGCGAACAACTATTCTCATGCTGGAACTCTTCCTCTGCCTGAGCCTGTATGGCTGCGGAGGACAGGTGGAGGACAGGAGGCACCGCCTGTCCTGCCCGCTCTCCAGGCTTATTTCGGGTGTTTTGGGACATGCTGTGTTAATACACGTGCTGTCTGGCAGGTTCAAGCGTCTGCCTGGCTACTGGATGTGGACCAGATGGAAAACAGTATCAGCAGAAACGCTAAGTACTACATTCCTTAAAAAGGTCACAGCTCACCCCCAAGCTTTCTTCTTGTGAGACCTGTCATAGGCTGAGTAAAACTTTTGTCTGCTTGCCCAGTTATAAAACACTTAGTCCTAAAGAATGAAGAATTCCACATGGAAATGCAGAGAGTCCAGGTCTTCTTTGGGTCTCTACAGGCCACTCTGTGAGGCGCGGTGTCTCCTCTCTCTAAATCGCTGCTGCACTCACACTTGGTGACACCATTCTCTGTTACCCATCCCAGTGTTCTCCGCTGTTGTATTCTTTCCACGTCCCCACCTGGAACGCCACAGCCCGGGTCATGGAGCACATGAACCTTCTGTAGTAGTCCGAGTGTACCTGGTCCTCCTACGCTCCGAAGGAGTGGTACTATTAGGAGGTGTGGCCTTGTTGGAGGAGGCTGGATGACGTGTGCCTTTAATTCAGACCTTGAGGCTAAAGGGCACACCTTTAATGTGGGTCACACCTACGGTTGAAAGTGTGTCACTGTGAGGGCTTTAAGGTCTTTTTCTCAAGCTTCATTCAGTGTGACAGTCAGTTGACTGTCTGTTGCTTGCAAGATGTAGTACACTTGGTTATTTCTCCAGCACCATGCCTGCCTGCATGTCGCCATGCTCTGCGCCATGAGGGGCTGACTCTCTGAAATGTAAATGTAAATGAGCCACAATTAAATGTTTCCTATGTAAGAGTTTCTGTGGTCATGGTGTCTCTTTACAACAATAAAAACCTAACTAAGACTCCTTCCTTATGAAAATGAGAGGCATCACTTGATTCAACAAAGAAGAATGGATGGATGAGTGCAACGTGCCAGGTGGCGTCGGAGTCTGGTTAAGTCACAGTAAGATGCTATCTCATTCAGAAACCAGACAAGGCTGAGGGTGCATTTTGGCGGTAAAGCACACACTAAACATGCATGGGGCTCTAACTCAGTTCTCTGAGCACATGTGGACATTCATTAGCTAGGGTGTTCATATGTGTGCTCATACGAGTACACACACACACACACACACACACACACACACACACACAGTGGTAGGCAGGCCTTCCCAGCGATGTCAGGGTGATTCTCAAGAGCCTTTGGCGAAAGGAGCTGTTGCAGAGTCTGGGACCAGCTCTTGAGAGAAATAACTTGGTTACTTCAATCTGGAGCAGGGTTGGACTCAGCACAAAAAACAAGAATCAGGCTGAGGAGACACTGTTCATGATTCACAGAATCTTCAGAGCTGAGAAGAGTGCATGGGTAGAGCAAGAGAGAAGAACAGCACACACACACACACACACACACACACACACACACACGCACGCACAAATCCCCATGTATGCAGAGCCTGCAGAGCTGTGTGTTGGGGATGGAGGATGAGGAGCTGCACTGTCCTGAGAGGAAAGTCAAAGGAGGAGGGGTTAAGACTCATCACGTGATTGGTTTGCCTTTTTTTTTTTTGCTTTGGTGCTGGTGACCAAACACAAGACTCTGCATGTGCCAAGCACACACTCTATCACTGAATCACACCCTCTCTGCAAGTTTTGTTTAAGGTTGTTTGGAAACATGCTGCTTAGACTTGCTTCAAACTCCTGGCTCAAGTAATCCTCCCACCTCATCCTCCAAACTGAGACCACAGCCACATGCTGTTTCACCCACAAACATCTTCTTATGGTTGCTTTTAAAATTTTTATGTGTGGGCGTTCTGCTGCACGTAATCTGTGCACCCCTTGCATGCAGTGCACACATAGGCCAGAAGAGGGCGTTAGAACCCCCTAGAACTGGAGTCCTCAGTAAGAGCAGCCAGTGTTCTCAACCACTGAACCACCTCTTCAGCCACAACAACTCTTTTTTTAATAGTAATTTTATATCAGGCCTCATTCCTTGAAATGCTTAATCTTTTAATTTCCCCTACAGAATCTTCTTTTCTTTTATTAGTGCTGGTAATCAAACTCAGGCCTAACAGTCTAGACACATGCTTTACCACAAACCTACATACCCAGCCTTAACCTTCCCTTCTTGGCACTCAGAACTGTGAGCAAATGAATGCCTGGCATCGTGCCTGCCCTGGCTGTGGGATTCTGGCATGGTAGCCACAGTGACAAAGACACTTACGAATACATGGTGAGAATATATCAATTAAAAAAGCCATCACTCCCTCAAACCCCTCTTCTGAACTACCCTTCCACGGGATAACTAACTTGAAGAATGTTTGGAAAAGGTAAATGGAAGCCTACTATTCTATAATATATATAAACATACTTTTTTTTCATAAAGAAGAGCTTAATTGGAATCACCATACATAGGGGATTATGCTCACCCCAGAAGCCACAGGTTGTTTGTCAAACAAAAAGGCCAGTGCCAGGTTTGGGACATCTCCCTTTAAGTTGTTGGTAAGAAATCCTAGAGATTCCCCCAAACAATACAAGCAGCTGCCATTGCTCTTTGTTGTCCACCATCTTGCTTAAGACTCCACACACACTGGGCACATACAGAACATGAGAAATTAAGTGGGCACTGTCCGGGAAGCTTCTTCCCTGCTGGCCAGCTCTCTCAGTACTGAAAGGTGCTATGCAGTCTGGTGAGGGAAAAGGGAGTCAGTCTTCAACCGACTTACCCAGCTGTGAACTCTGTGAACTGCAGTAACATCTGCACGGTAAGATATACCCATGGGTGCAATAGTGGCACAAAGGTTACAGGTGCAGCCAACCACTTTGTTCTTGGATTTAAGACCTACTCCACAGGAGGAAACACATGCCTTGTACTGCAAGTCTGGCCAAGAACCCATGGCTGGGGGGCTCACGGGCCTCAGCAGTGAACCTACTGAGTGAACCTAATTTGCTAATTGGACATAGTATCAAACTGCCCTCTAAATTCCTACCTCTATACCCTGATTAGCGCAGCTCTCAGACCCCAGCAGAAAAAAAGTCTTTGTGCAGTGGGTGGTGGTCAACACAGGAACTGACAGCTGGTCACAGTGCAGAGAACAGGTGATGTGGGACACAAACAAAACATCCACATCGCACCTGGATGGCTATTCTTGGTTGTCAACTCAACTATGTCTAAAATGAACTAAAATCCAAGTACATGGATAGACCTGGAGGATTGCTCTTGAACTGAATCATTGAAGTAGAAAGACCCACTCTAAATCTGGATCTTCTGAGGTGGGAAGACCCACTTTTAATCTGGGCCATACTTTCTCATGGCAGCCTATATAAAGGACATGGAAGAAGGAAACTCTTATTGTTAGACTCGTCAGACCATAAACAAATCAGTGTTGTTTCTCTGGGGAACTCAGACTAACATAACACTCCTCTATAAGGCTCAGGGACCATGACAGAAGAGGGAGGTAGAAAGACTCTAAGAGCCAGGAGTCAGGGCAGCTAGAGTAAAGCTGTGCCTTCTGGATACAGCAGGGCTGCTGTCCTCAGGGGCAGCTGTGGTGACCTGCACAGTCAACATCCCGGTATAGAGCAGGGAGGGGTCCGTGAGCCTCTGCTCCTGAGGAGCTATGAGACGGCTGATGGCTGCTGGGAGAGAAGAGCCAGTTTTCTCGAAGGATGTGGCTCCTATTTGGTCAACCATGTTCCAGTGGTTGGCCCACATCCAGAAGCATATATTAGAGCACATATTAGAGCTGATTGATTATTTAAGAAAAGAAAAGCTATTGCTTCTTCAAGAAGTAGACCATGTTAGTCTCCTTGTTCTGCCAATAAGTCCATAGTGCCCGCAGCACACTTCCAGGAAGGATGGAAGCCAACACAAGGGAGCACAGCATCCTCTCTCAGAGGGCAGCACAGAAAAGTGTCACCCTCCGAGATACCACTGCATGGCTCTTTCACTGAGAAAAGTAAATGGGGAGGAGAGATGGTTGTTTGCAACTACTTAACAAATGGCCAAGAGGGAGGCCAGCCTCTAAGTCCCTGCTCAGAACCTCTGAGTACCCTAAGGCCCCTTCCTCCCCAGCCAGCTATATTTCCTGCAGCTTCACCTGCTGGCCTCCCCTAGCCTCATCAGCTCCCAAAGCCTTTCCTGGGGGGCCGGGAGGGGGGGAGACTTCAAGTAGGAATCTTACCTGACCAGCAATGGAGCAACCCCAGGTCAGGGGACCCCATCATCTGCTTAATCAGGCAGGTCTAGCCCCCAGTGACAAGGGCAAAGCAGCCACCCCGTGATATTCATAACCACAGCAAGGGCAGCTGTCCTTCTCTCTTACCTTTCAGAGTGGGAAGTGGGCTGTCCGGTCCATCAAGTTGTCCCAAGGTGTCAATTGCATCTGAATCCTCCACTTCACCTGGGAGAAGAGCACACACACATACATGAGACGTGGCTTCCCACCAGGGCAGACACTGTGAGTGCCAGTCTGCCCAGCAGCAGCAAATGCAGGCAAAGAAGATGCCATGGCACTTGTTATTGGCTTTCATATAATCATATTTCATGCCATTATGGAAGTGGTTTTTACTGGGCGGTGGTGGTGCACGTCTTTAATCCCAGCATTTGGTAGGCAGAGGCAAGTGGATCTCTGTGAGTTTGAGGCCAGCCTGGTCTATAGAGCGAGTTCCAGGACAGCCAGGAATACACAGAGAACCCTTGTCTCGAAAACTAAAAAGCAAAGAAAGAAAAGGGGGGGAGTGGTTTTTAATTTAATCCCAACCATAACCACAGACCAATAGGACTTGAGAGAGAGGCTCTCTGTGCCACCAGGGAGGAGAGAGAACAAGCAAGAATACAAAGAAAGGCAGGAACCGGTTATTAAAATAAAGATTCTGAAGTAGTAGTCCGCATGGAGGTTCCAGGTAATTAAGAGAAACATTCAGAAGCTTCCCTTCTTTTTGTCACTCTGGGCCTCAAACTCACTAGAAAGCCAAAGACAGCCTGGAACTCTTGATTTTCCTGCATCTACCTCCCAGGTGCTGGGATGATAGGTGTGTGTCCCCCCACCAGGCTCCGAGAATTAAACATTTTTTAAGCAACTCATCCCTTCAACATCCCCAGACCAAATGTGACGTTCTTAAAACTGTAAATGACAGGAACGTGTTTTTCTTTATAAGGGCGGTTGAATACCACCTCCGACAGGACAACTATCTACACCAGGAAGCACAGACCACGCTTGCTGGCAGAGCTGCCCAATGCACTTGAACACTAAGGACAGTGTGGATTCGGTTTGTTTGGACTGACTCCTTATCTCCAAACACAAACAGGAAGACCTCAGTGCCACTCAGCCAGGGGGAGGGGCAGATGCACTACCAAACCAGGAAGTCACAAGAAGCTCTCAATAGCACCCCAATTCCCAACTGCCCCACCAACCCATCATGTTCACTTCCAGCCTACCCAGGATCCAGGACTCAACAGCGTCCTGATATCTAAGGGTAAGAAATGGTGAGGCTTGGGGTGACTCGCACTTTCTATTCAGACCTGGTTTAAAGCATCAAGGAGGACTATAGATGGGCCATCATATCCGTCTAAAGGGGGACTGTGACCCATGGTGTTGTAGGGTGACCTTTGAGGACAGGGACAAAAGGAGGAATCCAGTGTGGTTACACCCATGTGAGCCCCTAGTCATGGAAGCAAGAAAAAAATGGCAGATGTCAGGTTCTGAGATTACAGAAATGGGGAGCCAGTATTTCGTTAGGGGCACGATTTCAGTTTAGGAAGAAGAAAATCATTCTGGAGAGAGACGGAGATGGCTGTGAGACAGCAAATGTGATCAACGCTGCCGCACAGCAGGAAGAATGGTAAAAGTGTTTCCCTTCACTTTATGTATACTGACCGTAACTCAAGAGAGCCTCTCTGCCTGGCTTTGAGCGAGCAATGCCCCCCATAGGCTCAGCAGCGGAATGCTTGGTCTCTAGCAGGCTGTGCTGTTTGAGAAAGTTATGGAAACTTGGGGGGGGGCAGCCTTGCTGAAGGAAATAGAGTTTATAGCCTTGTTCCACTTCCAGTTTGCTTTATATGCTTCACGTTTGTGGTTAAAGGCGATTGCGTGGCTTCCTGCTCTTGCCACCTGCCGCCATGCCTTCCTCCCCTACCCCACCTCCTTGCCATTATGGACTCCCCTTCTGGAACCATGAGCCAAAATCAACTTTCTTCCACAAAGCAATAAAAAGTAACTATTGCAATGCCAAAGCTTATAATTTGGTGTTGGGTGACTGACTTCTGGTTAGCCAAGAACTGTATAAGCAACTTAACTTCCAAGACCTGGTAGGAGGAAGCTTTGCCTGGTGAAATAAAGGTCCGGCTGTGATTAAAGCGAGCCAAGGGACCAAGTTCTTCAGTTTGTTGTACTAAGGAGATGCTGGCTGACTTACTCTTGAATGCATACATCTCTAAGCTGGTTCTTTCATCTCTTCGTTGGGATGATGGCCTCCACACGACAGGGCTTCCAAAATCCATGGCAAACTGTGGTGCCCTTGACCTCTGTCTCCTTCCACATGGCAGATTTGTGTCTGACCAGCCTCACCTTCTAATCGCCTTCCCATCATCCCTGGTTAAACTCACCTACACCATTTTCCATAAAATATCTCCAGCCCACTGTTGGGAACTAATGTCTTTATTCTTTAAACCTGCCCCCCAAACTCTACACATCCCTTGGGGACAATCAGGCCTCCCTGGACCAACAGCAGGCACTCTGATCTCACAACAGCTAGAGCCCAGCGACTGCTGGGATAGGGAGGAAGAACCATTAAAACCAAGTTGAGGCAGCTGGAGAGATGTACCCTTAATTGAGCTGAATTTGATTCCCAGAATTCACACTTCATACTTAAAAAAGAAAATTCTCAGAAGCCCATGATCCATGTCTACTACACCTATATAACAAGTAATTGATATACTTATTTAAAAAAAAAAGAGGCTTGGTAGAGCACTTGTAACCCCAGTGCTGGAGCAATGGAGACAGGCAGGTCCCTGGGGCTCGCTCGCCTGCTACCTTCGCTTATTTACTGAGTTCCAGGATAGTGAGAGAGCCTGTCATAAGCATCAAGGTCGGGGGCACCTGAGGAACGAGTGATGGTCAAGGTTTGTTCACCGGCTTCCACACGCATGCACCCCACAAACATGCACGCACTAACACAGACTTTCATTCTTAAAAAAGGCAAAAGTGGAAACTACATAGGGCTGTCAACAGACACCCGCCTAAGAACTGCACTTCAGCTCCAAGTTCCAAAGTGGCACACTCTGCAAGCTGTCGCTCAGCACGGCTTAAAGGTCAAGAGACTGCGTAAGATCAAACACACCGGCACCGTGTACACACGCAACGCAAGAGGCATAGAAGGTATCAGCTTCTTAGAAACCCACAAATGGTATGAAACGGTCAAATAGATATCCACCCTGGCACTCATTCCACTGGTGGGTGTGGGGTGTCCCAGCTCCCGCTTGGTCAGCTTTGGATGGGGACACAGAGGTGTGCTCCTGAATGGGTGCCACCTGCAGAGTAGTGGCACAGAGTGCAAAGTCACAGCGGATACTCAAGGCTGGCATCTCTGGGACTGCTTTGTACACTGAGGTTTGGCTCTTGTCCCTTTTGACCTCATGTGCTATGCCAACAAGGACATCTAAGCAAATAAAAGTAGCACTCACATAATTAGAAAACTAGGTGCTGGATCTGGCATGGCGAATATGGACACCCCCTCTCCCAAACACAGAAAGCTCTGGGACTCCGATGTGAGAGGGTCCAGGGGTTCGGTTTCCTCTATATAGCTGTAAGTAGCTAGTATTTCAGGGTGTCCAGGCCCTAGGATCCTCATACCATCCATTTCAGCAGAAATGGACTCTCCTATTATTTTCTAATGGAATAAAAAAAGGGGGCACCCTCCATATTTTGAAAATTCAGGCCTGGAGAAATGGTCCCACTTCGGGCACTATGGCCTCCTGAAAATGATAAGCAAACTGGGACAGGGAAGGAGATAAACTGGAAGATGGGGAGAACTGTGGTCAGGGCCCAAGAAGGCCTTTCCTGGCCTGGAAAGGGAGCTAAGTGTAATACGAAGGAAACACCGAAATAACAGATAAAAACAGCATCTATACCCTACCCCATGCCCAGAGTAGTGCTGAGCTGGCTGGTATTGTTGCCAGTTCAAATTATCATTATCAAATTCCAGAACTTTCATCACCTGCTCACACCACCACCAAGAGACCTTGTTCCTGTCAGCAGTCACCCTCATCCCACCCCCTCCTGACCCTGGTAAGCACCATCGCTGAGCCCTCTACACTTTCCCTACACTGGACACTCTGATTTTAAACCAGGTGTCTCTTCAAGCCTGTAGAAGCAAAACGGAAAAGGCGGGGGGGGGGAGGTATTTAAATGAGGCCCACTGTCTTGCATGGTTGAGAAATGGCTCAACTGGTGGGTCAGAAATGTCCATACACAAAAGGCACGGTAGGGTGGATACTCCAGAGGGCTCCAGGATGGAAAGCGCAAGGTGACTAGGTGTCAGAGTGACCAAAATCACTGATGAACGGTGGGTGAGGCTAGGAACAGACGGGCTCCTCTGGTGGACAAGCCCAAACACAGCCACACTCTTGCTGCGGAAGAGGTGGGAAACTGGTGGACAGGAGGCTGGATTTCCTAACAGCAGGATGGGGGTCGCCCTGCTCCTGTAACTTGAAGAACACATGTCTGCTGTACCTCTTCCTCTCCAGTCCCTCCACCCCATGACCACACAACAGACAGTCTCTGCTCATGGCCTAATGGCTTTCTATCAACTCCACACAATGACCCACATTAGTCACTATTGCTGACCCAGTTTAGCTGGTGGTTGTTCCTTGTGCCCAGAATGTGTTCCCAGGTGCCCATCCTGAGTGAGTACAACAGTCTCCCTCTGTTTTCAGTTTTGAGCTCTGCAGTTTCTGAGTCACCTACAGTCAACCAGTACAAAAATACTACACAAACATTCCACACATAAATATTTCATACGTTTTGAATTGTGTGCACCTGTGGCCAGTGTGATACCATCTTGAGCTATCACAAAGAAATTGTCCTTGTGTCCACACAGTATGGCCTCCCTGCCATCAGTTAGTCATGGAGGAATTAGTTACCATACTGTCTGCCTTTGTGTGCCTACATCACAACGCCTTCCTCGTTCTCCTCATTGCATCTCACTATGGAGACATCCCACCTCATATCAACACCAAAGCAGTGACTACGGTACAGAGATAACGCGTGAGAACGGAGACCCTTCACACAGTTCTACTATGCTACAGTAATCCTTATAGCTGCCCATCTTATTACCAGTTGCCGGTATTCATCTCTTACTGTACTTAGCTTATAAAGTGAATGTTTTCACAAGTATATGTACATGGGAACAAACACGTTCTACAGAAGAGTCTGGTACCCATTTGTAGTTTCAGGCATCTCTTGGGGTCTTGGAAGATATCCTCCTCAGATAAGGGAAATGTGTGCAAGAGAAACTGTTTGGTCTTTACATCAAAAGCTGTGTGGGTTTATGCTGTGCAAAGACTCAGTCGCCAGCCAGCTCGTAAGGCTGTGAAGCATGGCCTGTGCCCCTGTTACTTGGGTGGACATAACTGGTGGGGTGATGGATTGGTTCAGTCACTCATTGTTGAAACAAAAATGCTAACTTAAAACAACTTAAGGGAAAAAGGGTTTTACTTTTAGTTCAGTTGGGAAGTGCAGTCCGCCATGGAAGAGGAAAGGATGGTGGCAGGACCCTGGTCCAGCTGATCTCACGGCAGCAGTTTTGAAGACAGTAAGAGGTGAACATTGGTGTTCATCTTTTTATTCAGGACAGAAACACAGGCCATGGGATGGTGTCACCCACATGCAGGATGCATCTTCACACCTCAGTTAACGGAGTCTGAAAACTCTCACACATTGGAACCAGAGAGATGCTCAGGAGATAAGAGCGCTTGCTCCTCTTATAGAAAACCCAGGTTCAATTCCCAGCCCCCACACGGTGGCTCACACCTGCCTGTAATCCAGTTCCAGGATACCCGACACTCTTCTAACCTCGGGCATCAGCCACATACTCGGCACATATGCACATATGCAGAGGCTCCTCCACGCTCTTCTGGCTTCTGAGGGAACCTGTACTCATGTTTGCATACCCCACATGGGAACACACGCATTTAAACACACAATTTAAGACCTTTTCTTTCTTCTATCTATCTTTTTTTTTAAAGAGTAATATTTCAGCCAGGCACGTGACTCATGTCTGCAACTCCAGCACTTCGGTGGCTGAGGCAAGGCTGCTGCTAGGCGGTCTAGGCCAGACGAGGTTGCATAATGAGACCCCATCTCAAAAGAAGCCCTAAACCCAACCGACCAAATAGAACAACAGATCCGTATTGGGTGACAAATGACACATGCTAATATAAATGCCAACCAATAGGGGACAGGGAGGGACAGGTGTGCAGGATGCGGGTGTACTTTCTGGCTAGTTACAATCTCCCTCGTCGTTCCATCCTTGCAGGTCACAAAGAGCTGTCCAAAGCATTCTGCCTCCCAACATCTTATATGCTCCATGACAGCATCCCTGGAAAATGATCCAAGCATGACCCTAATAAGCAGAACATGACCCAGACAGGTGGGTTTCCTGTGTTACTGGCTGATTCACAGGGTATTTCAACAAAAACGCTGACACCAAATACCCAAGGGGACTGCTGAGGGTTTTAGTTGAAGCCCACCCGACCTGCCCTTGGCTAGGTGGCACCAGTTTTCCAGCACCAACCTGTGGCATGTTCTGGAAACACGTTAGCAGTGGATGTCCTTTGTATTCAGAGCTGGACAAAACACTAGCTCTGCAACAACCATAGGGAGGAGGCTCTGTGTCACCACGGAGGACGCGTGTAGCAGGCATGTCACACAGGGGCACGTAGTTGCCGGGAGCCCTGCTCAGATGCGTGTGACTGCTGAATGAATAAACCGCCCTCTAGTCGAGCAGACTCGCCTGCGAGCCTTCCTTCAGCGTGGCCTCTCGTGGGACGCTCTGAGTGACAGCATCAAGTACAGATTCTTAGGCTCCTTTTATCATAGCCTCTAGCTCTCATTAAGGACAGAGACAGAATTAGGCAAGAATTCGCTAATGAAGTTCGGCCTGTACTCTTGGACTTGAATCCATGGTGCCAGGCTAGCTCTGATTGGTGCTTCTTTTCGGCACATTTTGTCATCAGCCTTTTCATCTGTGACTCTTCACCTGGTGATCTGAGTCAGCGTGCTCCCTGCGGTGTGATTAGAGGCCGTCTTCAGAGGACCGCGCACACTTCAAAGCCTCCTCCTTTTAATTAGTGAGAGGTTTATTCTCCAAGGCTTGACGCTCTTGGAGCTGGTCCCCATGAGAAGATAATTTCCAAGATGCGAGGAAAGAGTCGGTGCAGACACTGGAGTGTGTTAAGCCAGCAAGCCTTTTGAAGAGCAAGGATAGGTATTACAACGAGTAGGCCGTGTGGAAATTCAGACAATGTAGTCACCTGCCAACTCGTGACAGAAACACCAGTCACATGTGGCAAAATGACACTATCTCAATAACAAACAAAATCAACAATCCAAGAATATGCACAGAGCCGGAAACGTACGAGTTAAGAGGAGAGAACTTACTACCTAGAATGAGCAAGGTCCAAAGTCTTGAGACGGTGGGTGGCTAGGGACCGTGTTTCCAGGAACACTTATTAAGTGTGACACCGTGAGTTTTCCCTGTCAGCTGGAAGCCCATACAGCACTGGCGGTGAGCTGTCAGTATCTAATCGGTAATGGTCTTAACGGTTTGTAAGGCTTTATTTTCATTATGTCTAACTTTAAGTTGGGTAAATATTAGCCCCTGGTTCTATATTCCTTAAAGGGTTGCTTAACTCTGCTTTAGAAATACGATATAAAATTCAGCAACCTAAAGATAGAATAACCACTGTCTCTTGCCAGCCTGACCTTGGCTTTGATCCCACTTCTACAGCAAACATACTAAACCCCCAACAAGTCCCCACACCGGCTCAAATCCCTTGAATATGCTTTCATAAAGCTTTTTCTACCTTCTGCCTCTCACAGCCCTGAGCCCCCCCAACAAAAGCCTACTGTCAGGGGCCCAGCGAATATTTGGCTGAAGGGAGAGAGGCCCCGAGAGCTGCTGAATTGGAGCCTTTCATGAACTTTCTCTCTTTCTGACACTATGGTTTCTGGCAGTTAGAGGCAGGGGGATTGCCAGGCATGCCCTACCATATACTTGGGGAAGGTCGGACTCCACCCTTCACAGGGACACGAGCTTTGGGGCCTGCTTTCTGGATGGTGGTGTTCTACACCAGACTGAGCAGGAAAAGGGCAAACGGGAATGCTGGCAGAATATTCCCAACTCCTGTGTTTTCTCACTTGGGTTTCACGGAAGAGTCTTTTGAAAGTGAGTCACTGCCATCAAGTGCCCACTTTGAATCACTGGGAATTTTAATTAGAGGTGGAGAAAGGTATTTGAAAACAAAAGTCTGAAGAGCAAGTCACAAAACTGCCTTTTCCCATGGAAAAAACACTCCTTCGTTTGCTTAACGGAGTCTTTAGGATCAGGTAACAGGTGGAGGCTTGCAAGGGTCAGTTGAGCGCATCAGGCTTGGCTCCACTAGGACTCTGTGGACTGCCTTGTAGGGAGATGGCACCTCTGTCCCCAGAGTCTTCAGCCTATTTGGGATGAAATGTCTCTGACAATTATGAGCTGATTCTAGAAACACTCACGGGGTGAACATCTGACACCATCAAAGGCAGAAGTTTCAACTTTTAAAACTATTTTATTGTTGCTATTATTAATTATTATTATTATTACTGAGACAAAGTTACACTATATAGCCCAGATGGGTCTGGAACTTGGTAAATAGACCAGCAGACCAGAATGTCTTCTAACTCAGAGATCCACCTACCTGTGCCTCCCAAGAGCTGGGAACAAAGGCATGTTCTATACATTCAACAGCAATGACTTTTAAAAAGTAGTTCTTGTTGGGGCTGGAGACATGGTTTAGCAGTTAAGAGCTTGTGTTACTCTTGTGGAGAATCCAAGCTTGGTTCTCACCACCCATCCAGGTGGCCTGTACCTCCAGCTCCATGGGATGCGATGCCCTCTCCTGGCCACTCTGGGCACCTGCACTCACATGCACAGACACACAAATGATGTGGAATTCCCCTCTGTATGCTATGAATATGTTTTATTACCACTGGTTAATAAAGAAACTGCTTTGGCCTATGGCAGGGCAGAATATAGTTAGGCAGGAAAACTAAATTGATTGCAGGGAGAAAGAAGGCAGAGTCAGGCAGATGTCATGTAGCCACCCAAGAAGCAAGAGGTAACAAACCACGAGTCTCATAGTAAAATATAAAGTAATGGAAGTGGGTTAATTTGAGATGTAAGAGTTAGTGAATAAGAAACCTGAGCTAAAAGACCAAAGAGTATGTAATTAATATTAAACTTCAGAATGGTTATTTCGTAAGTGGCTACAGGAGCTGGTGAGCAGAACTTGGTGGGTGGAGAGAAACTGGTCCAGGGAAACCAGCAGAACAGAGAATATCTGAAGCTACACACAAATACATAATTAAAGATAAAATAATTGTTCTAAAAGTGGCTTCCATATTACCTTCCCATGAAGCCATAGCAAAGGTCACGTTCTGGTGACTCTCTTGTGTGTTGTTTGTTTCTAAGGCAAGATGTCACTAAGTAACTCAGGCTAGCCTGGGATTCCCAACCCTCCTGTTTCTGCCTCCCAGATGCTGGGATTACAGCATGTACCCCCATATCTGGCTAAGACTAACGGTTTAAACCACAGAGACTGGTTTTCTCACGGCTCTGCAAGGTATGGGTGGGTTCGTTTGATCTGAGGGTTCTAGGTAGCCTGCTCCAAGACACTCTCCTAGGCTTTACCTTTGAACTAACCACATCATCTTTCCTCAACCTCAGGACATCTCTGTGCCCACATTCCTCCTTCTTAAAGGACACTGGTGATAGGGGAGGGATGGCCCCAAGGACCTCATTTTAGCTTAGTCACATATGCAGAGATCCTATCTCCAAATCTGAGGTCAAGTTCAGAGTCCCAGAGGTGAGGATCCACCAACATAGACATTGCGAGCTGATGCTATTCAGACTGTAATGGGCGCTGTTATTTATCCCCACTACATGACTGGGACTGAGTTCTTGAATCCAGAAATGACAGGACCAAGACAAGACCCAAAGGCTTTACTTAGGGCAATCCACTCAAGCTACATCTCTACAAAGCTCTGATCAAGCAAAGCCAGCCGGGAAGGCAACTCTCCGCACAGGAACAAGGGTACCTTATATGGGAAGAATTCCCACTCCATGTTATCTCAAGCAAACTAGGCATTCAACCATGCAGAGGTCAAGTCCTTAACGCTTCGGTCTGAGCTCAGTCAGGGGCAGCACCTGCTCAGCTTACAATTCTCAGGGTCTGGCAGAGTCTCTGGAGCTGGCCCCAACTCGACCCCGACTGGCATCCACGTGAGGAGGGCCGCTGAGGTTCTAATTCCGGTTTGCATGTGAGCCATCAGTTCCCACTTAGGTCCTTGTTTGGAGCTGCCATGGGGGAAGGAAACAGGTGTGACTCCCATGGAGCCCCTTTTAACGCCATCGTTTTATTCCCCTTTGAGGTGGTACCAACTGTCTCAAAGGAGGTCTTTATATTAATGCTGGCTTCAAGTGACTTAATGACAAACAGGTTCAGGCGGACAGAGAAGCCTCCATGTCCCGAGAGGCAGAGCAGTCCTGGCAACTGATTGTCTCACTCGTCGCCAGCACCTGCTGGGGACAAAAACACCTTCATCCCATCTTTGGATGCCAGCTTCTTATGGAAGTATGTCACTGCCAGAAATCCCTGCCCCACCAGCCAGCAGTTGGAGCAGGTGTGACCCCAAACTCCTCCCTTGGCATTTCCAGCAGTAGCTGGGCATTGCCACTTGCCCCAGTTTCGTACCCAGATGAATTTCTCATTCCTTTTTCTCATAATATTTATATGACTGCCATTCCACTCTGAGGAGCAGTATGTCAGGCCCATGGGCACTGTGTGGGGTCCAGTCTGGCATGGACACCATGGCCATGTTTGGTAATGGCTTTGTTGGACACTCGTACAGTAGAGGCTTCTCCATTTATGCACCAGCCTTCTTCACAGCCTCCTGCACAGACCTGCCTCAGTCTCCCTTCCCGTTCTCCTCCTCCCCAGTCCTCTACATTAGAAAAGTTTCCCTTCTCTAGCCTTGACCCTTGGATGACTCACTTTAAGGGACATTAAGATGCCGCAATCCCCAAAGTTAACTTTACAGGCTGAACTGCTCCCCCCAAAGGCAGACAATTACCATAGCCAGCTCCCTCCTCCACGTGCATGTCTGAGAGGTAAGTCACACTTGGCATGTCCGCACATGAATCTGGCCTCCTCCCCAAGTCTGCTCCCCAGCAGCTCTTTGGCTTCCTAGACCTGATCCCTGCTCTGTTCCCCGCTTAAGCCTCAGACACTGAAGTTATCTCCGATTGCCTTTCCCTCAGCTGCACCAAAGGCAGCACCCCATGTCCTTTGCTCTGCTTCCCAGACACTCCCAGAACTCACCCATTTACTCTGATAGCACCAGGCTCCAGCTGCTCTCCTTTCTGCATGACTTCATGAAAACTGCCTCCAACAAGGCCTCCGGACTGAACCTCTAAACCAACCCCCAGCCGTGGTCCTTCAAATATGCAAGGCATCAAATGCCAAGGCCAAAGTTTCAAAGCCAGGGTAAGAGAGCACATCCCCGTACCCAGTAGGGCTACAATCCACTCACACTCAGGCCCAGGCGGGGGGAAGTCTCTCAAGAGGTCTCCAGAGTGTGTCCCCCAGGGGCTCTTGTCTAGGTAGAATCCAGAGGAAATTTCCCTTCTTTATGAGCTGCTGGGGTGGCTGGTAACTAGGTGAGAGTGCACACTATTGCTAACACCCCACAATTGGCGCTTAAGAACCTTTGACTATATAAAAAATACTATGTACAACGTATAACTAATTTTAAAACAGCTCACAACACCACTTCCTCGAGCAAGGCCTTCCCTGGTCCTATCCAAAGCACCCAACACTCTTCTCATGGACACATCCTAACAACTCTAGCGACCTCCCTGCTTTATCCCATTCCTTGATACTTTCTTTTCTTTGTTCTGGACAGACCATTTGTCAGGGTAGCCTCAAAATCACTAAGGCGCCAAAAGATGATGACCTTGAACTTCTGGTTCCCCCCTTACCTCCCCAGAGCTGGAATTATAGGTATGGATCAACACACCCAGTTCATGTGGTTCATTTTACCAAATGAGCTGCAGCCCTAGCCCTTCCTTGACACTTTGGAAAGTGGCTATTTATCCGCTTAGCTACCATCTCCCCTTTGAAACAATAAGAGCATCTGTGTGTTTGTTTGCTCATTGCCTGGCCCAGAACCTGGTGCATGGCTCTGTGGGTGCCCATGAATGAATGGCTGAATGAAAAACATGGACTCAAAACCTTCCATCATCTTTTCATCTATATGAAACTTAAAGCCAGAGCCCTGAACACACACACACACACACACACACACACACACACACACAGAGAGAGAGAGAGAGAGAGAGAGAGAGAGAGAGAGAGAGAGAGAGAGAGAGAAAGCCCTGCACACACGCAAACATACATACATACACAGAGAGAAAGACAGTGACAGAGAGACAGAAACAGACCAGTTACCTCTGCCCTGGCCCTGGCCATCTGCTCCTCAGTCTCAGCTCCAGCCTGCCTCCTCCTCTTGAACTCTGCAGCCGCTCTTCATTCTGCCTGAGAAGAGACTTCAGATATCCAGGAGGACACCAAGCATCCATAATCTCCCTCCTTCCTTCTTCATGGTCTTAGCTCATTCTGGTCACGTCATTTCTTATGATATGGCCCAGTCACAGCTTTACTGACATTGTGTGCAGAGTGTGTGTGTGTGTGTGTGTGTGTGTGTGTGTGTGTGTGTGTGTGTACAGGAGTGCAGAGCACATGCGCCTGTTTGCCTCTGTCTTGCATTAGATAAAGCTACACTTTAAAGGGCAGTGTCTGGTCACTATGTGGTGTGTGAACTGGGAACTGACCCCAGTCACTGGGGCAACAGCTAGCTGACAGACAAGCTTGCCTTGGTGATGATGGGTCCCATCACAGCAATTTCAGAAGTCTCTGAGTTGGGGCCAGAGAGATGCTTTAGCAGATAAAAACACTGTGTGAGACCTGAGTTCAGTCCCCAGAAACCATGTGGAAGCTGGTTGTGGAGGCGCACATCGGACACGGTGGTTTGGGCCTGTGATCCCAGCATGTGGACTGCAAGATGGGAAGCAGAGACAGGATCCCCTGCACGCTCAAGAGCCAGCCAGCCCAGAGTGTGCAGTGAAGAGCTGCAGTGGAGATAATGCGAGAGACCCTGTCTCAACCAGGTGGAAGACGAAAACTCGCAAAGTCATTCCCCGACCACCACACTTACTGCCTGGCACATAGCTGTCCTCAATAAATGTATTAGCTAGATGGATAAAAAGGTAGACTTAAAAAAAAAAAAACAATGGGTACCAGTGAGATGGCTCAGCAGGTAAAGGGACCTGTCACCTATAAATGTTTCCTGGCTACCCAGACCCGAATAATAACATAGAAACTATATTAATAACAATACTGTTTAGCTTATTAGCTCAGGTTTCTTATTAACTAACTCTTACATCTTAAATTAACCCATTTCTATTAATCTATGTATCACCACGAGGCTGTGGCCTACTGATAAGGTCTGGCATATTTCTCCTTCGGCAGCTACATGGCATCTTCCTGACTTAGCCTACTCTCTATATCTCTGTTTGGATTTCCCACCTGGCTTTATTTTGCCCTGCCATAGGCTGAAGCAGTTTCTTTATTAACCAATGGTAATAAAACATGTTCACAGCATACAGAGGGGAATCCCACATCAGCCACTAAGCCTGACAACCTAAGTTTGATCCCCAGGAACCACATGGTGAAGGTGTCACTATAACAGGCCTCCCCATCCAGCTTTATTCATTTTCTCTAACAACTGAGTGATTAAAAGGGAGGAAAGCTCTCGAACACAACAGCAAGCAAGCAACAAGTAAAAAACTTTATTAAAAGAGTCAGGCATGAGTGTGAGTGTGTGCACACACAGAGACAGACAGGCAGACAGACAGAGTCAAAGAAAAAGGTGCCCTACAAAGTGAGAAGGGGATCCAGAAACCAAAATCCAAATTCCCCAGGAGGGCCTAAGACATCTGAGTGCTTGGGTAGCAGAGGGCAGGTCCCCTTCCCCTAATTTTGGATTAATTAACTTGAATGAAGAAAGGGGAGCAAATGGTAGGTAGACGACCCACCTTGAATATCTGACAATCTGGACTAGTTGGTTGAAAGAAGCCTCCGCTGGTGAGAGAAAAACTCACCAGGCCTTTGTCCCTGGTCAGAAAGGTAAAGAAGTTGCAGATTTGACATCGTTTTTATTTATTACTGGCCCTTTCACCTGTGTGTGTGTGTGTGTGCCTGCCAGGGATCTGTCTAGTTCCTGGTCCCTCAGAAACAGAACCAACTGCCATGAATCCACTGACTTCAACAACTACACACTTTCTCTCAACCTCACTTACACACTAAGAAAGTAAATAGTGCTTTTTTTGGTTTGTTTTCAGTTTTGTTTTGTTTTTTTAAATTAAACCACTACTCCCACCAACAAAAAGTTTCTGAGGCTCTACCCGGAGCGCACACCAAATGTGGAGTAGCGCCTACCAGCTGTGCCCCTCCTCCTCCCATGCATCACTCAGTCCTTGTGTCCGCTGAAGGTACTCGCTTGTGCCCTGCCTTCCGGTCTGTGGTCCCCGACACCCCAACTCCCCAGCGGCCCTGCCTGCCGAGGCACTGAGGTCTCTCTGAAGGGTCCTCCTTCACAATCTGCACCCAGACCTCCCACCACATAGAACTGCAAATGGGTAAGAAGAAACGTTGCCACTTTAGACTCTGCCAGATCCCCCTCAACCGTGGAGCACGTCCAGCACCTCTGAGGCAGGCACCACATGCCAGCAGCAGCCTGCTGCAGATGGCTTCCAGCACAGAGGGAGGACAGGATGACTTTACTCCCCGCTTCAGCAACAAAAACATACAGGAAACAACGAAAACACAATTTTATACCTCAGAGCCCCAGAAGCAGAAACTTCCCAATCCGAGAGAACCCTCTAGATTTCAGTAGGCTAGCGGGTGTGTGGCTCGACATAGGTAGCTGCCACCCATCCTACTCACAAACAGTCACGAGGCCTAAGGCTCATCTACAACGCTCCATGGCATTCATCATTTCATGGTTTCTGGGCTCTCTCTAGAGCTGACAATCTGGGGCACTTGGGAGTAGCTTGAAAGAATGGGTGGCATTTGCCAAAAAAATAACTTCAGGGCTAACCTCAGGGCCCAATGCTGTGCCTCTAAATGCAGGAGAGATGAGCTTGGTCCGGAATTTAAAGGAAAAGTTGAAGAATTTGGTAAGGGGACACTGGCTCATCTGAGCGTGTGCTCTGGCAGGCCTTGCCTTTCTTTCCAGTCCCTTGGCCTCGCTACAGCTAGAGTACATTCCTGAAGCTAGCCCCCAGAGTCTGTTCCCTTATTTGGCCAATCCATCCTCCTGAGGCTTACTACCAAGGTCCAGCTATCAAAGTATTAAAGTCCAAAAGTATCAAAAGCCTCCTTTGGTTCACCTAATTAACACACCCAATTAAGATTAAGCATCCTAACATGGGGCTTCCCACTTTGCCTTTATCAACTGCCGTTTTTCATGTGCCACGTCTGCCTCGATCCAGAGGCAGTCAGTCCTTTGTCTGGGACAAATGCCTCTGCTTCATTTTCTTGTTTCCTTCCCTTCGCCCTTGTCCTCTGTCTCCTGACTTTGTCCTTATCCCTGCCTTCTGTCCCTCTGGAGCACATAAATCTCCTTTGTGCTGAGAACTTGATCTTGGGGTGTCTTAAGCTGACTTCAGGTTTCCCTACATTTGGGAGATGTGAAGAACACCAAAAACTCTAACATTTGTGGGACAGGAGAGGCTGATAGCAAGCTCTGACTGTTTGCCTATGCAGCAGAGACCTGGGTGAGAAACAGACCCTCAGCTCCGGTGACCTTCAGTCCTTGCTGCACCATCAGAAATTGAGACCTGAGGCTGTCCTGTAACCTGCAGGTCTCGTGCAGATCCTCCAAGACTCAAGGCCTGTGAAGAAATCTGATCAACTGATGTGGGAGGTATGCTGTAAGTATGTTTTATTGCAACTGGTTAATAAAAGAGCTGCTTTGGGCCAAGGGCTTAACAGAGTAAAGCCAGGCTGAAAGAGATATAGAGAGAGTGGGAAGAGTAGGGAGAAGCCATTTAGCTGCCCACAGGAGACAGACGTCTCCACCGGAGCCCACCAGGACCTTGCCAGTAAGCCACAGCCACGTGGCGATACACAGATTAATAGAAGTAGGTTAATTTAAGATATAAGAGTTAGCCAGAAATACGCTTAAGCTATTGGTCAAATAGTATTGTAAATAATATAGTTTCTGAGTGATTATTTTGAGTCTGAGCAGCTGGGAACAAATGAGCAGCCTGCAGCCTCCATCTACAATCACTGACTGGCTAACCAGACAGTGACACAGATTCAGATACGGCCCTGAGGAATTAAGGCTTAAGAATAAAAAGAACTTGAAAAAGTGTATAGCAAGCATCTCAGTGGTCATGCATTAGTCAGTACAGAAACCACAAGACTAGGGAAAGAAAGATGCTAAAAATGAAATGTGGTAAGAAAAGGCAGGCCTCGCAAAGACAGAAAGCAAGCAAAAGCAAAAGCAGAACCAGCTGCAAACACTGAAGGACAAGAAGGCTCCCTACCAAACTGCTGCAAAGCAATGTCTTCAGGCCAACTTCAAGTAAACAGTGTACCAGGAGGGAGGAGAGGAGGAGAGAGGGAGGGGAGGAGGGCCAGAGGGAGAGG